>ML110608.1:52051-69807 GCA_003697995.1 Taxidea taxus jeffersonii
ACAAAACCAAAAGACAACTGACAGAATGGGAGAAGATATTTGCAAACGACATATCAGATAAAGGGCTAGTATCCAAAATCTATAAAGAGCTTAGCAAACTCAACACCCAAAGAACAAATAATCCAATCAGGAAATGGGCAGAGGACATGAACAGACATTTCTGCAAAGAAGACATCCAGATGGCCAACAGACACATGAAAAAGTGCTCCACATCACTGGGCACCAGGGAAATACAAATCAAAACCACAATGAGATACCACCTCACACCAGTCAGAATGGCTAAAATTAACAAGTCAGGAAATGAAAGGTGCTGGCGAGGATGTGGAGAAAGGGGAACCCTCCTACACTGTTGGTGGGAATGCAAGCTGGTGCAACCACTCTGGAAAACAGCATGGAGGTTCCTCACAAAATTGAAAATAGAGCTACCTTATCACCCAGCAATTGCACTACTGGGTATTTACCCTAAAGATACAAACGTAGTGATCTGAAGGGGCACGTGTACCTGAATGTTTATAGCAGCAATGTCCACAATAGCCAAGTTATGGAAAGAACCTAGATGTCCATCAACAGATGAATGGATAAAGAAGATGTGGTATATATAAACAATGGAATACTATGCAGCCATCAAAAGAAATGCATTCTTACCATTTGCGACGACATGGATGGAACTAGAGCGTATTATGCTTAGCGAAATAAGTCAACTGGAGAAAGACAACTATCACATGATCTTCCTGATATGAGGAAGTGGAGATACAACAGGGGTGGGGGTTAAGGTGGTAGGAAAAGAAAAAACGAAACAAGATGGGATCGGGAGGGAGACAAACCAAAAGAGACTCTTAATGTCATAAAACAAACTGAGGGGGGTGGGAGGGAGAGGGGTTGGGAGAGGGTGTGGGGTTACATTATATGTTTAAATAAAAAAAGCTTAAATTAAAAAAAAACATATATCCTTTATAGAAACTTCAAAAATATATTGGGGAAAAAAAAAAAAGAATAAGAAGAACAAGAAGAAAATACCCATCTTCCGTAGCTTCCATTCAGGATGTATCCTTACAGTCTTTAAAATAATGTTTTTGACAAGCCCATCAGAATTTTCAATTGGGATGTCAAAAAGTCATCTCACCATTCTAACCAGTGTCAAACCACCAACACACTTAATCTTACACAGTGGGCAGAATTTTAACTTTTTAAATGTAAACATTAAAAATAACTCCCCTGCTCAAAACCCTTCAGTGGTTTTTTCCTTTACACTTGGAATAAAATCCAAACTCCTTCACCTGACTTCCACAGTCCTACATGATCTGATCCCTGCTTACTTCTCTGCCATCACATCCTATGGGTCTCCGCTCCAGCCACACCAGCCTTCCTGTGATGACTTAAACCTCACAATCTAATCCTCACCTCAGACTCTTCTCACTGCTGTTTCTCTCTGCCTAAAATAACCTCACTCCCTCTCTTCACTCAGATATCATTTCCTTAGAAAAGCCCTGACACCGTATCTAAAAGTCTTTTTTACTCCCAGTTACCTGCTTTAATTTTCAATCTCTAACCAAAATATTTACCTGTTACTTGAGTATTGTTTTTTTTTACTAGCAGACTGTCAGTTCCAAAAAAGCAGGGCTTTGCCTAGTTCACTACCTAGATACACTAGGTGCTCAATAAACATTTAAATGAATAAACACATGAACAAATTAATTCTATGATAGATTACTTACTAGTTGTTCTACCATTCATTTACTTTTACATTTAAACACAAAGGAACTATGAATTAATCTGAGGAAAAACCATTTTACTAAATACTTACTTGGTTGATCTGCATACGTTCTGAGAGGCACTGCAGAAATTCCTTGTAAGCCATGAGATATTCGACTGAAATGACCTCTCTGGAAAAAGAAAAACAAATGTTGTATTTGTAAAATATGAATTCAAAACAAAACTACTGAAGGTCAATGAAAATGTAAGGACTTGGGAGCAAATGTGTCAAACACTTGTTATTTATGTATCTTCCACTGCCACACAGATTACATATCAATTTCTTTTTTTAAGATTTTATTTATTTATTTGTCAGAGAGAAAAAAGAGAGAAGGAGTACAAGCAGGGGGAGCTGCAGGCAAAGGGAAAAGCAGGTTTCCCACTGAGCAAGAAGCCCAATGGGGGACTCAAGCCCAGGACCCAGGGATCATGACCTGAGCTGAAGGCAGCCGCTTAATCAACTGAGCCAGCCAGGTGTCCCAATTTCTCCTCTTTCATAACAATGACTTAAACTTTAAAACCCCAGTTCCCCATACTATCTTTTCATTATGAATATTCAAGAAACCATCTCATATCAATACAGGCTAAAGCCCAATAAAAAAGTATTATTCAAATTGCACTACTGGGTATCTATCCTAAAGATACAAACGTAGTGATCCAAAGGGGCACGTGTACCCGAATGTTTATAGCAGCAATGTCCACAATAGCCAAGTTATGGAAAGAACCTAGATGTCCATCAACAGATGAATGGATAAAGAAGATGTGGTATATATATATGATGGAATACTATGCAGCCATCAAAAGAAATGAAATCTTACCATTTGCGATGACATGGATGGAACTAGAGCGTATTATGCTTAGCGAAATAAGTCAACTGGAGAAAGACAACTATCACATGATCTCCCTGATATGAGGAAGTGGAGATGCACGGGGGTGGGAGTTAAGGTGGTAGGAAAAGTAAAAATGAAAGAAGATGGGATCGGGAGGGAGAAAAACCAAAAGAGACTCTTAATGTCATAAAACAAACTGAGGGGGGTGGGGGGAAGAGGGGTTGGGTGAGGGTGGTGGGGTTACATCATATGTTTAAATAAAGCTTAAATAAAGTAAAAAAAAAAAAAAAAGTATTATTCAGTGGTACTAGTGCTATTAAATTTTCAGAAAGCATGGCTAATTTTTGGTGCCAGGGATCATTTTAATGCCACAATTAAGACTCTTAAAAGTTCTAGGGGCACCTGGGTGGTGGTTAAGTGTCTGCCTTTGGTCATGATCCCAGGGTCCTAGGACAGAGTCCGATGCCAGGCTCTCTGCTTACCCGGGAGCCTACTTCTCCCTCTGCCTCTTCCCCCACCCCTGGCTCGTGCACACTCACTCACTCTGTCTCTCAAATAAATAGATATCTTTTTTTTAAATTTTTTTAAATTTTTATTATTTTTTTTAAAAGATTTTATTTATTTATGTTAGAGAGAGAGAGAGCGAGCACAGGCAGACAGAGTGGCAGGCAGAGGGAGAAGCAGGCTTCCTGCTGAGCAAGGAGCCCGATGTGGGACTCGATCGACGATGGGATCATGACCTGCGCCGAAGGCAGCTGCTTAACCAACTGAGCCACCCAGGCGTCCCATCTTTTTTTTTTTTTTTTTTTAAGGGATCTTAGAAGTTCTAACTTAGGTACTCAGTAATCTTTACAATCCTCTACCTGTAATTATTGTTTCCTAGCTCAAACTACCTCGCCCCATCTATGAAAATGCTCCTGAACAGTTAATTGGGAATAGAAAATTAGACAAGCTCACTTGGGAAAATGCACTATTACTGACATTCAAGAGCTACCACAATTGCACAAAGTGCATCAAAATCCCCACAACAATCCCTATGAATGTCTACTCTTTCCTATGAACAGTGAAGCACAAAGAAACAAAGCAAATAGCTCTTATGGGAGGCAGTGATGAAACCCTCACTCCTGTAGCAATGTTCTCTCCTCCAAGGCAACTCAAAGCACCTGATATCAGAACAGCAAACCAAAGAGGAGCAACGACAGTCCTAACTTCCAGTCCCAGCTCTGCCTCTGCCTAGAACTATGATTACACTAACTCTCAGGTGCACAGATTACTCATGTTAGGAACCAAGGAGTCCGATTACTACGCTACCTTTAAGGTATCCACCAGTGTAGTACCCAGCCACGATCCCACATGTATACAATCCGGCTGTATTCGGTACGTGGACGAAAAGGGAAAGCTGTCCTAACGGTAAACAGCTGCGATTAAAAATGCAAGCCTCTAGGAAAGAAGGCAGTGAACACTAGCTGAAAGCTGCAAACAATGAAGAGGCCTTTAAGGAATTCCTAGGGCCACCTGTCAGGGCTGGCTGCCTCTCGGTGTTTCAAGGAGTGGCCCCAAGGTTACCTGCCCACTGACACGCAGGGGTTCGGATTACGATTGGTAAAAAGGTAGCGGCTGTGAAAAGAGCAGACGGGTCAAGTGCGATTTCTACTTCCTCTGCCAAGGTAAAGCGGCCTGTGCATGACCCGCACGCCCCAGACGCGAGGCTTGCGGGCGGACTGCGGGCCGTCACACAACGGGCGGGGTGGCTTCACCGCACCGGTCCCCCTCTGGCCGCCGCCGGGCTAGAGCCTGCTCGGGGGCGGGGCCGCGGGTGGTCCCGGCCACTCCGCCCTCCTCTCTCGCCCCCACCAATTAGGCCGCCTCCCGGGCCCCGTCAGCGGGCCCTTCTGCGCCTCTGGCTCGGCACAACCCCACCCGCTTGGCCCTCACCTTGGCCAAGGAGCAGTATACACGACTCCAGCTCTGCATCTTGCCTCTCAACTTTCCTTTCCGCCAATGCTTCCTCGTCCGCTAAGCTCCTCCGCCGCCTCGCCAAGGTCTCCCCGCCCTGCGCATGCACAGGCGCAGCTTACGTCATGGGTCAGGAGCAGCGCGATTGGCCCGCGCCCTCAGGTCCCACGGGACTAGGCGTTCCGGTCAGGCGCGGAGTCGTGCGCTGTCGTAAGAAGCGTATTGCTTTCTGGCAGCGAGGGATTGCGTACCATTTTACCGGTGGTATGAAAATGTGGGGAGTTGAAACTTGATCTTATACTTGGAGGACGAGATAAATAAACAAGACTATCGTTTGCTTCATGCACGCCGCAGAAAGTGAGACTTGAGAGGTTCTAGATTGTGCTAAACTGAGGAATCTCGGCATTTTCCAGGCATCGTCTCCGCAGCAACCATGTGAAGGATTAGGAGCACTACCTGCTAATTGGATGAGGCCCTGGGAGGTTAACACCCCCGAGGTCGCGCAGAGGAAAGATGACTGCTTTATAACTAATCTCTCCCCTCAAAGCAAACACTGTATAAGGGATGAGGCTGCAGACTTTGCATCACCAATATCCTACTCCAAGCTAACTGGCAAAACAGAAAACACAACTATCTTTTCTCTGTTCGAGCAAATTAAAATTCGGTGGGGTCGTGGATGAGATTTAAGGTTTACATGAGGAACCAAGAAAACGTCTTCAAGACTGAGTATTGAGGTGTAAGGTCTGATTCTTGTTTTCTGATAGCTCTGTAGAATAAAACCTAATTGTGCATTTTTTGACGTTTACTGCCCAGGCACTGTGCTGGGCTCTGTGGATTTAGACACTAGTTAGAAATGACACATTATCTAGCTATGCTCAGTCTTAGGGGAGAAGGTAGGAATGGTGTTTATTTAGTGTTACAGAGGCTGCTAGTAGTCACCCAAATTCCATTTTCCCTGTCCTTCCTTTTGTACATAGCTTTTTAGCCATCTTAACCATTTTCATGGCTTTAGCACCTGCCTACATACACGGTTAACTCCTAGATCCTTATCTCCAGTCTGTACTTTTCTCCAAATCTCTAATTCCATATTTTCAATTGTCTACTGAACACATCCAACTGGGTGATCCTGCCAGCACCTCAGTTTCAATTATCCAATATCTTATTTAAAAATACATATTTTCTCACTTATATTTATGATTAGTGATACCTCCAAAGAGCCAATGATCCATAGTAAAAATTGTGTAGCCATTCTCAACTCCTGCCTTTAGTCCATTATCTAATGGGTCACTGTTTTAGTCAACTACCCCTAGAGGGAGGCCCAGAGATAAGCATTTGAGTGCATCGAGTTTGTTTGAGAGATGATCCAAGCAAACATCGATAGGAGATGAAAAAGGGATGGTAACTATGTCAGATATGTTAATGAGTAGATTACCACTGTGAACAATTGTGCTCAGATTCACTGGAGACCTCTGGGAGATAGCATAGAGCATACTTCAGAGTTGTCCTACTCAAAATACACCCATCAACTTCTTTCAGTCATTAGCTGAGGACTTCTCCCAGGGATTTCAATTCCCTGGCATTTCTGGCTTGTCGGAGACGTGGGCTGAGTGAGCACCAGCAGCCAGAGAAGTCTCTCAGGCAGAGTCTCTGGTGCTTGCAATAAGAAGGCTTGTGGGTGAGCATGCAGAGGAAACACCAGAGATGCCAGAACAATCCATTTGAGGTTTTCAATAGTTACTGGAAACAAAAGTCTAGAACTGAGAAACTCTGAGCATGGATTTGAAAGTTTCCTGGCGTATGGACAGTGATTGACACTTTTAGGGATAGATGCATTCTCAAAGGATAACACTTTAATTTTTTTTAAGATTTTATTTATTTCAGAGAGAGAGTGAGAGAGAGCATGAGAGGGGAGAAGGTCAGAGGGAGAAGCAGACTCCCCATGTTGCTGGGAGCCCGATGCGGGACTCGATCCCAGAGTCCAGGAACTCTGGGATCATGACCTGAGCTCAAGGCAGTTGCTTAACCAACTGAGCCACCCAGGCACCCCATCAAAGGATAACACTTTAAACAGAGCTTCTGAGGATAGTGAGAAGGAGCTGTCATAGAGATTGTACACTTAATACAGTGTTTGGCATGAAGCAAGTCCCAATTACTATTTGTTAAATTACTTTTATTTGCCCCATATACTGCCACTCTCCTCCAAACTGCCTCAGACAGGGTAGAACTGGTGATGACTACACAGTGGGACTTAAAGGATCCTTCTCAGGCCCTTCCCTTAAAATATTTCTATACCACCCAACCACTACCCTAATTCCTGGCCTGAATGCTTCCCATTAGGGGATGCATTCCCATTGTTCCTCTTCCAAACATTCTCTATTAGAATAAGCAATCAGTTGCTGGCTACAATTCTCCCCGTAGGGAAAAGAGAGTAAGGGAATCAATATCTGTTGAGCAGATGTTCTAAAACCCTGCACTAGAGGCTTTCCATCATTTCTCCACTTAATTCTCACCCCAGTCCTGTGAACTGGTTTATCAGTGGATCTTCTGAACGGTTGGCAAAAGAAATCATAACCTCAAGTGGGTGGAGGGATTATTCTGGAACCCTTCCCTGCTGGCCAGTCCTGGGATGGGTGTGGGGAGGGAGAGAAGGTGAAGGGCGCAGACAGAAAGAAAAGAGGAGCCCAAATGGGTGAGAAGTCAAAGACTTCCACCTGACATTTGTAGTATGAGTCGTAACCACTGCAATAAGAAGTAAGCACTCTAATAACCATCTGAATTGTCCACAGGCTTTCTTTATCCAATCACTTCTTCACTGACCCAATAATCACGAGGGTCCTCTGTAGGCTCAGTGCTGTATTAAAACCTGGGGAAGCAGCCCAGAACAAAAACCAGTCCTTGCCCTCCTGTAGTTTACATCCTAATGGGGATATAGCATATAAAACAGAGACGTCTATTCGTGAGAAGTGCTATGGTGATCCAAGAGGGCAGTTGAGCTAATTGGACTTGGACACAGAAGTCACCCCTAATAAAGTGACTGTTGCTTGAAATGAGATCCAAACAATGAGAAGTGTTCCTGCAGTAAGCTTTACCATAAAGCTCATTTGACAGATGGGAAAGAATGTTGTGAGGGGAACAGGACTGACAATTAGGGGACCCAAGTTCTAGACATAACTGCTCTTCACTTTCTGTGCAATTCAGTGTAAGTCATCTCTTGAGACCTTTGTTTCCCAAACTTTAAAATGGGGGCTACAAGATCCCTTCTAGCTGTAAAGATGTTCCACTGAGTTGCTAAGAGTCGGCTTGTAGAGAACCATGTTTAACTATCACAGTAGCTCTTGGTAGTGGATGTTTCTTACTTTGGGGCTGTTGTTTATTGGAATCCCCTTTTTACGTTTGAGGGATCGCCACTGTGTGAGACTAGATTCCACTAGGAAGCCCAAATGGCCGCCCCGGGCTCTCCTAGGTGCCCCCAGCCAGGAGAACAGGCACAGAACCTCAGCCAACCAATGAGTCCAAAAGCATGATGCAAAGACACTGACAATTTGGGATTCACTCTGCTGGTGGCTGCAGTGACTCCAATGTCCGTGGAGCTGGTGGCAATGACTGGGTCCTATTCAGACCCTTCCAGTGGAAAATCTCATCTGGAGCTGTCTAGCTCACTGCCTCCTTCTCAAAACTACATTGGGTCTGTGGCTCTCAGCCTACCAATAAATTCCTTTGGGCAAAAAAAATGAACCAGAGATTATTTCTGAGATTACTTGCAACCCAGAATCGTGACTGGTACACGACCATGTTTTGAAAAACTGCTGTGTGCCAGACACTTTAAATGAACCAGTTTTTTAAAAAAAATCTTATAACACTGCAAGACAGGTATTGTTAACCTTAGTTTTTAGGGAAGGTAACAGAAGCTCAGAGCATTTATATAATGAAGCTAAGGTCCTGCGGTCACTAAGTGACAAACTCCAGCATGCTCTGGCTCACCCCCACATTTACGCAACATCCATTCTTGCCGGAAACCATACTAATTGGTAGGGAACAGAGTTCCTTGGAGCATTCTTTTTTCTTTCCCCATCTCTTGTGAAACTAACCAGCTCAAATGGGCCCAGAATTACTGCCACACAGCCCCCTCTTTTGGAAATTTTGTGGTTTTATTGAGGAAATAACCGTTCTAGCATTTCTAATTTTCTTTTTTCCTTGAGCAATTTTATTTATTTAGATGATGTTTATTTTTTTAAAGATTTTATTTATTTATTCATTTGAGAGATAGAGCGAGAGTGAGCGAGCATGAGAGGAGAAAAGTCAGCAGGAGAAGCAGACTCCCTGCCCAGCAGGGAGCCTTATGTGGGACTGGATCCTGGGACTCCAGGATCATGACCTGAGCCTAAGGCAGTCACCTAACCAATTCAGCCACCCTATTTAGATGATGTTTAAACAGCAACAACAAAATCGTATCAAACTGCTAACCTAGCAGTCGTGGGTGATTGAGTAGGAAATCATGAATAAAACGGTGTAGTTAACAGTGAGTGGCTGTTACTACCCACTGTACTACGGAAAATAATTTAGAGTCAAAAGTGTCTAGTACCACTTGCCCAGTAGGAGGCAGTGTTCTCCCATTATGTCCCTCGCTCCCGCCTCACTTCTGCAAAAGCAGGAAACTCCACCAAGGAAATGTGTATGGTGGGATAGGAAGGCAGGGACTCATGCTTCAAAATGATCCTAAATACGAAGATATTGGGCCAGTGGTGCGCGGAATCAATAAATCAAGGGCCAAGCGTTTAGTGCGCATGTCACATGGTACAGAATTTTGTGCAGGACACTGAAAGGAAGGCAGACACATCACAAATCTCCCTGGTATCAGAAAGCTCCCCATCTAGTTGAGGAGATCAGGCAATGTCTTTACTCAAAACATAACACTTTCTCAGCAAGGACCGTCCTGACACCCTAATGAATAACAGCTCTGCCTTTCAACACACCGCCCCCCACCAACCCTGCTGCTCCTCCTCTCTACTCCCACTTCATTTTGTTCCATGGCACTGACCATCTTCTAGCCTCCTGTGAAATTATCTTCTGTTTATTTTGTAAATCTTTCTGCTGCTGCAAGGATCTGAGCTCCCCGAGGGCTAAGATTCCTGTCTGTTTTGTTCGCTGATAGAACCCCAAAGCCTAATACAGTGCCTTGCATATAAGAGGCACTCCAAAAGCATTATTGAATGCATGAAAGTAAGCAGAAAAGATAAGAGCTACAGGAATTTGGAGGTGGAAAGATCACAATAGGCAAGGACCCGAGGGAACTCTCCATGCAAGATCTAATTACTTGGATTGGTCTTTGAAGGTGGTAGGATATTGACAGAGGAAAGGAAAACCAAGTAGAATATGATTTCTCAGGCATGGAGATATCTGGGCAAATAGGAATAAGGGGCAAAAAAGTGTAGTAATTTATGGTGTGGTAGAGGGAAAGGACATAAGCTTTTGGGTCATGAATCCTTCTATAATTAAATGTGCTTGTGCCCTCTAACAAATTTGCTGATCTCTCTAAATTGTTTCCTTATCAGTGAAATAGGATAATGTTTACATTGAAGATGGTTAAAAGGATTTTTTAAAGGTTTTTTTAAACTTCAATAATGCATCTGGCACACAGTGGGTCCCCAGAACGGGAAATTATTATCATATTGCTATCAGGCTGGGATACGTATCAAGCAGATTCGTTGAATTCACGTTCAAAATTCATTTGGAGTTACTTGACTTGAGTTTCTGTAGGTCCATTTTCCATGAGAGAGATTAAGGTGGTCATGAAGTGTGAATCTTCAAGGATGTCTAAGTGTGGCTATGTGACTAGCATTTTATAGTTTATGAGATTCTGTCACACAAACACTAGCCCTGGTCTACACAGTGACCCCAACGTTGGTAGCATTAGTGTCATCATTTCAGATTTAAAAAAAAAAAAAAAGGAGAAGAAGAAGAAATCCCTGCTTTAGAGTGATGAAATTACTCATCTAAACCCAGAAATCTACAAAGTGATTAAGGCAGGACTCATATCCAAGATTCCTGACTCCAAGTCCTTTATTCTTTTCATTAAGTGATTCTCTGCTTCTAACCATTGTTATGGATTTGAGCCACACAATTATATTGTTGATCTGTTCAACCAATTGAAAAATCCCTGATGTTTCTCCACTTTGTAGCTGCCCAGACATCATCATCCTCTCCCCCTCTCCCGCTCTCCCTCTCCCTGTGGCTCTCTCCGTCTCTTTCCCTGTTTCTCTCTCACTGAGACTAAGATAAGAGCAATTGAGGAACTGGAGTGTGTCTCTCAAGGCTACTTTCTGCCAGCTTATGGAGGATTTCCTCTTCACAGTTCTTGTTCTCACAGAATTTAAATCCCTTCAAGTGGAAATGGTACTCAAAGGGAGAGGAGTTGGAAATACCCTTTGCTTTATCACATTCAACATATTTCACTGTGCGTTTCCAGTTAAGGAGTTCATCCTGGCCACTAAGAAATCGAAAGAAAAAGAATCCAAGTGACCAAACACTTAGCATATGGGAATAAATACATGCTGAGGTGAGGTTTTGCTATATCCAAGAATTAAAAGAGCTAGAAAATTGTGGTGGTGTGATGGAAAATTTATTAAGTGAGGGAGGAACTGGACCTTATTCTTGACATGACAGGATGTGAGGAGGAACAGAAGGGCGGGTTAATGAATGAACTTGATGTAATGGGATTAGATGAAGAGTGTCTGTGGAAGATGTAACTAGTGTGGAAATGCAGCAATCCCTGTGATTAAGCAGGATTCTTCACTATTCATTCTTTCTTCCTCTCTTAAAGAATTGCAAAATTTCTCTGTGCCAATGGTGTTACGTTTTCTCATTATTTATCTGATAAAATGAGTCTTACTCAGTAAGCCAAAACATCTCCTATCGAACGTTTTTCTGGAAACATGTGCAGCCAATTCTTTCAAGTTCATCTTTTAAAAAGACAATAACTGTCTCCTTAAGAAGGCAAAATTCTATCCCATGGTAATTGACAAATCAAGTAGTAGCCACAGGATGTCTGACCCCGTATACAATGCTGTGAGAAATGGAAAGTCCTATTATTCTTTTTTATTTAATTCCCATGAACAATTTCAAACACATACAAATAGACTGAATTGTATACTGAATTCTCATATCCATCACCAGCTTAAACAATTATCAGTTCATCACCAATATTTTTCACATATATCACCACTGTTTCATTTTATTTATTCATTTGAGAGAGTGTGTGTGTGTGTGTGCACGAGCAGGGGGAGGGGCAAAGTGAGAGAGAATCTCAAGCAGACTTCATGCTCAGCACAGAGCCAGACACAGGGCTTGATCTCATGATCCCAAGAACATGACCTGAGCCGAAATCAAGAGTCCGATGCTTAACCAACTGAGCCGCCCAGATGCCCCTCTCCTGTTTCATTTTATTTATTTATTTTTTAAAATTATTTATTTATTTATTTGTCAGAGAGAGAGAGAGAGAGCATATGAGCACAGGCAGACAGAGTGGCAGGCAGAGGCAGAGGGAGAAGCAGGCTCCCCGCTGAGCAAGGAGCCGGATGTGGGACTCGAACCCAGGACGCTGGGATCATGACCTGAGCCGAAGGCAGCCGCCCAACCAACTGAGCCACCCAGGCATCCCTCATTTTATTTTATTTTTTTTTAATTTTTATTTATTTATTTGACAGACAGAGATCACAAGTAGGCAGAGAGGCAGGCAAAGAGAGAGAGGAGGAAGCAAGCTCCCGCCAAGTAGAGAGCCCGATGTGGGGCTCGATCCCAGGACCCTGAGATCATGACCTGAGCTGAAGGCAGAGGCTTTAACCCACTGAGCCACCCAGGTGCCCCTCTCCTGTTTCATTTTAAAGCAAAATCCAGTAGTCACGTCATTTCATTCTGTAACTATTTCAGCATGTATCTCTTAAAAATAAGGACTTTTTCTATGGATAATAGGGGCTTTAAGAGGGGAGAAATCTGTGTGCCACAGTAAACAGAAAAAAAATAAGCCTGGTAAATGTAAGTCTGAGAATTCATAATACAAACGATGAAGACTCTCTGTGCTCTGGCATGAAAGGGAATTCCAAAGGAAAGTCATCTCCAATTGAGGAGGTGTATTGCCAGAAATGTCAAGGGCTCACAAGCCTCCAAAACCTGTCCAGTTGTTTACGTGACTGCAATATGTGTTATGACCAACAGGTGGCAGCAACATGCAATAGTATTAAAGCATCAAGTCTAACGCTCTAACAAGTAACATTGCCTTCAATTTTCTTTTTTAACATCTTAATTTTATTTTTTTCAGTGTTCCAAGACTCATTGTTTATGCACCACACCCAGTGCTCCATGCAATACGTGTCCTCCTGCCTTCAATTTTCAATTGCTAAAATATATTTCAGGAGATCGTTCAGTACTCCCACCACTATAAATATGATTTGGGGAACACAGAAGAAAGAAAAGAGCCTATAGGGTAGTGTTTCTCAAAGTTCGTTTCAGAGATTATTCCCCCCCTACACACACACACACACACACACACACACACACACACACACGTGCGTACACACACACACACACACACACTATCATCACTTGGAAGCCTTGCTAAAATACTAATTTTAAAGATGTAGTGTACGGAAAGTATGTAATACGTTTCATCAGTAATATTTTATATTGACTAAATAATAATAGTTTGAATATACTAGATTAAATAAAACAAATTAAGTTTCATTTCTTCTGTTTCTTTTGACTTTTAAAAGTGTGGCCAGGGGTGCCTGGGTGGCTCAGTGGGTTAAAGCCTCTGCCTTCGGCTCAGGTCGTGATCCCGGGGTTCTGGGATCCAGCCCACATTGGGCTCTCTGCTTGGTCGGGAGCCTGCTTCCCTTCCTCTCTCTCTGCCTGCCTCTCTGCCTACATGTGATCTCTGTCTGTCAAATAAATAAATGAAATCTTAAAAAAAAAAGTGTGGCCATTAATGTTTAAGATTACATATGTGGCTTACATCTGTGTTTTGCATTTTTGACCCCCATTTTATATCTTTTGGACATCTCTACCCCAAAGACTAGAAATGCAGCATGTGACTCAAGCCTCACCAATTCCATGAGAATATGTCCCACTGATTGGGACCACAGTGATTGGTTCAGAGACTTAGAACACAATTAGAAGGCGAAACATACTCTTGTTCCTTCTAAATGTCCAAGCAGGTAGATACAGGGACTGGAGACATTGCAGCTATCTTTCTTCCATTCATGGCCCTAAGATGAAGCCAGCAGCAGGGACTTATAGCCAATAAAAGGAGAAAAATGACACCTTGGGAGGGGTGTTTTTTTCTTTTTCTTTTTCCTTTTTTTTTCTTTTGAGGCTTGGGTGAAGACATGCCTACACTTAGTCCAAGGGACTTCTAAGTTTTAGAGGCTATACATTCTCCTTTTTGCTTATGCCAGTTTATTTTGGAAGTTCTATCACTTGCAACAAAAATATTCCTAACTGTTGCACCTTTGTATCTGACACTGATAATCTCTAACAGCAAATTTCAGCCAAAAAGAGGTAGAAATGATAATTCAAAAATTGAAAATTGAGTGGTGAGGAAATGTAGGCAAAAAATGTAAACATGAGGTTTTGTGGTTAAAAAAAAAAAGAACACCCAAAAAAAGTACACTCAAAAGATCATGGGAGAAGGAGAGTAGGTTTTCTGCTTGCTTGGGGTCTATTTTATTTGGTTTGGTTTGAGAGCTGGAATATGCTCACTTTTCTTTGCTTCCCTGGATCTGGGGTCAACAAGAACAAGGAGACTTCTCCCATCCCTCTCTCAGGAATGCCACCTTAAAATCTGGGCTTTCCTCATGCTAGAGGACTTCTTAAAGTAACGCAAGCAACAATTGGTGCATGCCTGAGGTGGAAAGAAAAAAAGGATTGAGGAAATTGCAAGAATACACAACCAAATGGCTAGTGGTTGACTAGAGGTAAGGGGTAAAAGACAGAAGGACGACAATGACTTCAGTTTCCTGACTTGGTGGTTTGTGGTGATGGTTTTCTTCTACCAGGAAGCATAAGAGAAGGAGCAGTTAGATTGAAGACTGAGAGTCCAGACCTGCTCATTGGTCTGAGGGCTTTCCAAGAACCACAGAAAATGGGAATGAGACTTTCCCCCACCACTCACACTATACCACAGTCCCTTCTGGCCTTCCCCAAAGGACTACTTCAAAAAGCCCTCTGCCTTTGGAGATCTCCAGACAAGAAGACCAGTCTTCATGACACAGAAAATCCCTTACCCTCAGGGGACACTCATCAAGTTCTCCTTAGAATGCCCAGCTGATTCTCCACCCATAGCAGCACCAGAGTGGACGGCATGTGTAGCTGGCTGCCCAGCTAGTATCCAGCCAGGGATCAAGAGGTGGGGTTTCCCTTCTCATGGGACCTCCAGTCTCTGTGAGTGATTTTCTTGGAGACCCACAGTACATTGCTTGGGGGTGAGGTGGGGAAGAATCTTCCCAATAGACAGAAGGATGAACTCACTTCTACTCCTCCATGAATTTTCTTCTCCAGCCCTTTCCTTATTTAGAGGGTAGGTGGTGAAGGGGTGACAGTTGATGCTAACAGAGCTGTTTAGTTTGCCTCTGATCACACTTATATGAAATTATATGCATATATAAATATGTATTTATGTATTAAAAGATACCAAAATTCTAACAGTGATAATACTCCTTTATCACTTTTTTTTTTTTGAGAGACAGAGAGAGATAGTTTAAGTGCGGAGGGTAAAGGGAGAGAGAGAATCTTAAGCAGTCTCTATGCCCAGTGCATAGAGCTGGACACATGGAGCCCAACTCAGGACTCGATCTCATAACCAGATCATGACCTGAGGCAAAATCAAGAGTCGGGCACTTAATTGACTGAGCCACCCAGGTGCTCCCTTAGGTCACTGTTTCTTAAAAAATCCACTAGAACAAAGATCTAGATGTGAAAATGTACAAAGTATTAGAAGAAATACAGGTGTAATATGTGAAAGTATTCTTATGCCTTATATGATTAAGAAACTAAAATAGAACAATAATAGATTGAACACATAAACCTTTGAAATTTCTAAATGGGGTAAATGCCATGAACACCATTAAAAGGCAAATTAAAAGCTAGGAAAAATATTTGCAATGCCCATGACAAAGTTTTAATACTCATAATATTCAAAGGGAAGTCAGAAAACAATTAAAAATGGGATATTCCAGTGGAAAAATTGGTGAATAACAACAGGAACAAAAAAAAAGTTAATTCACAAAGGACAGAACATGTGATAAGAAGACACATAAACCTCTTAGCAAACTATAAACATTATGTAACATGCCACATATTCACAGCTATTGACTGGGATCTTTTGAGTTCATTTTTTTTTTTTAGATTTGATTTATTTATTTGACAAAGAGAGATCACAAGGAGGCAGAGAGGCAGGCAGGGAGAGAGGGGGAAGCAGGCTCCCCGCCAAGCAGGGAGCCCAATGTGGGGCTCAATCCCAAGACCCTGAGATCACGACCCAAGCCGAAGGCAGAGGCTTAACCCACTGAGCCACCCAGCCCAGGTGCCCCTTTTGAGTTCATTTTAAAATGAACTCACTTAATCTTCAAAACAAGCTGATTGTTTTGTGTTATTATTTACTATTTACTGTTATTTATATTTATTATCATTATCTTTATTGTTATTTTTCCCATTTTATACACAAGGAGACTGAGGTTTAGAGGGTTGACTCACTTACCCCAGGTCCCATGGGTAGTAAGGGATGGATCAGGGATTTGAATCCAGATAGTCAGTCTGGTCCAGATTTCATCCCTTAATGGTACCATCTATTTAAGTACAGATTACCAAGCAACATATGATAACACTGCTTACCTCTCCATGCTCATCTCGTTCCACTATTCCCTAGTTCCATGTCTCCCAGACACACTGGCTTTCTTTCTGATCCACAACATGCTAAGACCTTATTCACTGTTGGATCTTTGCACTGCTGGTCCTTCTGTCTGGAAGACTCTTTTCCCATCTCTACTTAGATTGCTTGTTTTAGCCATTGATTTGTTCTTACTTTCATTCATAGTAACATTGAAACCTTCCTCCAGGCACTGTTCTATGGAGCAAGAATGCAACAGCAAATAAATCAGAAGAGAACCCTGGTTCTTTCTCATCCTGTAGGTCTCAGTCCAAATGCTATTTTTTAAAGAAGGCTTCCTTGATCACCACTCTAGAGAGGTGCTGTGGATGAGGTCATGAGCACAGAGCCATCCTGAAGGGTTTAGTGCCCTCACAAGAAGGAACACCAAAGAGCTCACTCAAGAGAGAAAATGGTCATCTACAAGCCAGAAAGAGAGTTCTCACCAGAACCCAACCACACTGGAAACTTGATCTTGGACTTCTAGCCATTGGAACTATGAGAGAATAAATTTCTGTTGTTGAAGCCACCCAGTCTATGGTATTCTGTTATGGAAGCCCTAGCTGACTAATACAGATTTTGGTGCTAAGAGTAGGGTGCTATTGTAACAAATACCTAAATATATGGAAGCAGTTCTGGAACTGGGCAACGGGTAGAGGCTGGGAGAGTTTTGAGGTACATGCTAGAACACGTGGACATTAAGAATATTTCTGAAGATGTCTCAGACAGAAATGAAGAACATATTATTGGGTCCTGCAGGAAAGGCAGTCTTTGTTATCAAATGGCAAAGAACTTGGCTGAAATGTGCTCTAGCATTTTGCAGAGGGTGACATTGGTGAGTGATGGAATTGGATGATTAGCTGAAGATATTTCTAAGCAAAGCATTGAAGGAGCAGCTTGATTTCTCCTGACTGCCCACAGTGAGATGAAGGAGAAAGATGAATTGTTTAATTAACATTTGGTAAGTAGAGCCCCTGGCTGTCAGAAGGTGAGCTACAATTCAACCAAATACAGCAAGGGAAAGCAAAATATGGAAGTTTATGCTCACAGGTTCTGGAGGAGGTACACAGAACCCCTTGAGGGGTCACATGGGGAGGTCAAGGCTGGGTACAGGTAGAAAAAACACAGCAGGACTTGAGACACATCCCTTTATTAGGGTCCTCAGGTGAAGTGCTTTGAAATTCCTGGGCTAAGACCAGATTGGTCAATTCATACCAAAAATAGCTAGGTCTTGGTAAGCTTGGGGGGCAGGGTCTTATCTAAGATGTGCATAAGGGTAAGGCTCTAGGATGAGAGGAGAG
>RCUC01164371.1:0-49341 GCA_003697995.1 Taxidea taxus jeffersonii
TCTTACTGGTAACAAGGGTAGATTCCATGTCCCGGGAGACCTGAAAATCCCACAGACCGAGGGACTTCAGAGAGATGAGCCAGAAAAATGACCCTGAACCTGCCTCTGTGCCAGATGTTTCTTTGTTGCTGAAGGAAAGGCAGGGGAGGACCAAGGGAGGCCTCTTTTCAAGTTTAAGCAGCCTGAGTCTCACCCGTGGGTCAAACTCAAATAGGGTTTCATTAGGGACTTTCTTGGAAAATCTGATTGTTCAGAGTTTGAATTTTGCCTTTTAGATATTCTGAAAGGAAAACAACCAAAGTTTAAATCTTCCATGCACACGTTTACCTTCTGAAATATAGAAGGTGTTTGCTGGTGGTTTCATAATCTCTTTTTGTTTTTTTTTCCAAGCGTAGAATTATTCAAGAGTAGTGTAAGGCCTTGCAGAGTTTGGTTAATAGAATTTACAGCAGGCAAGTCAGGCAAAGACCAGATTTCATGGAAAAGCTTCTAAAGCAAAGTTGTTGGAAATTTAAATTAGATTTGAGTGTGACAGATCGACTGCTGAGAAATGGTATAGTGCCTCCCTGTTAAATTCTATAGGAATCTGCCCAGAATTAATAGTGTTGTTTTTATGATGTAGTGGGTACTGATTTTGAGTTTTGAACCAAGTTTATACATTTTCCCAATATAATCATTTTGCCCAGGTAAATGGAAATATGGCCATATCAGGGACTCAAAACCATTATGTTGAGAGTGTGTCTAGCAGCAGTTTTGTGTCCAGTCAAGAATATTCTAGCAATTGGGCTCTGAGGAGACTTGGGAAAATTTCCTGCTCATGAAAAGTATAGTTTGAAGGAGAAAACAATAAAATTAAAAATATTAGAAGATCGATCTATCTTTCTATCTTTCTATCTCTAGCTCACATATTTCATGAAGTTAGATAACTGGAAATTGCTGTAGAGTGCAATGTGAGATTTTAATGCTAATAAGCTGTGTGTTCCCTAGACTTGATGGAAATCAGGGATCTTTCCTTTGTGTGTGTCTGTCATTTCCAGTAGGTGCCTTGAACACTTGGAGCTCTTGTGAGCAAGCAGGATGGTTCACTGAGTCCCATGTGTGGGCAGAGTTGAGGCCTTAGGGAGCTTTCTGGCTGGGCGCTATCATAGTTTAGATCCTTCCCAGTGCTGGACTTTGTTCCTTTCCAAGTCACTGGAACATATCCGTATGCATTCCTGACGAATTGTGACTGAACTCCCTCAGAGAGGGGTTTCTAGGAGATTTGTAAAGACTCATTTATTTCTTGGGGCTGTAGGTGCTACTGTGTCTGTCTTGTTCATGGCTTTATATTCAGCTCCCAGCATGGGGCCTTGTACATTGTAGATACTCAGTAAACATTTGTTGAGGGAATAGATGGACTATAAATTAGGTGTTTTGAGATTGCATATTTAAGTTCTCATATTTAAGCACTCTACAGTGACAATAATGGGAGCCATATTTATTGATTACTGATTATATTGAGAGCTCCCTAGGCTAGAATATGCTGTGGTCACAAGCCCACATGTTCAGTGGCTTCACTCAACAGAGCAAAGTCCACTGTGGTGGTGACTCAGGCTGCTTCCACAGCAGCACAACTCTGAACCCAAGGATAAGAGTGGGGCTGCAGCCTCCGGCATGGGCTCTTCATTGTCCAGATCCGGAAGAGACGTGCCATATGTCTGTTCACATTTCACTGGTCAGAACTGGTCATATGACACCATCCAACTGCAAGGGGGAACAGGGGGTACTATCTTCTGTATGCAGGGAAGGAAAGGAAAACCAGAAGGTGATAGACAATGATAATAGCTATCATTGGTCTATTATAAAATTTCCCCATTTTACAGATGATAAAACAGGCCCAGAGAAGATAGGTTACTTGTCCAAAGTTACACAGCTGGTATGTGGCAGAGCAAGGCCTGCTACTTCTGTCAATTTTCCCAAGACTCCTCATGGTATGTTTGTTTTCAAAGCCCATGTCGCTTTTTAAAATTTTTTATTTTCATAAATTATAGTTAACAGTGTTATATTAATTTCAGGTGTATTATATATATATATATATATATAAAGATTCTGTTTATTTCTTTTTTGACAGAGAGACACAGTGAGAGAGGGAACACAAGCAGGGGGAGTGGGAGAGGGAGAAGCAGGCTTCCCTCTGAGCAGAGAGCCGGATGTGAGGCTCGATCCCAGAACCTTGGGTTCATGACCAGAGCTGAAGGCAGTTGCTTTATGACTGAGCCCCCCAGGTGCCCCCCAGGTGTACGATACACTGATTCAACAGTTCTACACATTACTCAGTGCTCAGCATGATAGGTGTACTCTTTAATCCCCATTACATGTTTTCACCCATCCCCCACCCACCTCCCCTCTGTTTAACTATTAGTTCGTTCTCTACAGTTAAGAGTCTGTTTCTTGGTTTGTCTCTTTTTCCTATACTTGTTTGTTTTGTTTCTTAAATTCCACATATGAGTGAAATTATATGATTTCATATGGTATTTGTCTTTCTCTGACGGACTTGTTTCTACTTAGCATTGTATTCTCTGGTTTCATCCATGTTGCAGCATATGGCAAGATTTCACTCTTTTTTATGGCTAAATAATGGTCCGTTGTGTATATATAAGTATATATATAGATATAGATATACCTATATATATACCACATCTTCCTTATCCATTCATCTCTTGATGGATACTGGGGTTGCTTCCATAATTTCGCTATTGTAAATAATGCTGCAATAAACACAAGGGTGCGTGTATCCTTTTGAATTAGTGTCTTTGTATTCTTTGGGTAAATACCGAGTAGTGCAATTACTGGATTGTAGGATAGCTCTATTTTTAACTTTCTGAAGAACTTCCATAATGTTTCCCACAGTAGCTGCACCAGTTTGCATTCCCACCAACAGTGCATGAGAGTTCCGTTTTCTCCACATCCTTGGCAACACTTGTTTCTTGTGTTTTGTATTTTAGCCATACTGACAGGCATGAGGCAATGGCTCATTGTAGTTTTGATTTGAATTTCCCTGATGATGAATGATGCTGAGCATCTTTTGAAGCCATACCCTCAACCATCATGCAATATTTCCTTCATTTCTTAAGGAAATTAATTTCCTTCTAAAGAACCTTTTCTGGGCTGATTTCCTCATGTGGGAATAATAATTACTATGAGAGTGATATAAAGTAATACACATAGTAACACCTGTAGAGGCATACATTGCTGTGTAAAGATGTGATGATATTATCACCAACACCGACTTTATGTATTGGTCTTATGCAGGTTTTTCACATGTAACACGTTTCAAAATTCTTACAGGAAAACCAGTAAACCCTTTAAATAATCTCTGTACATTTAGGTGAATATGTTCCGTGTTTCAATACAAAGCTAAACTTCATTGGGATAATCTTTTCAGACATTTCATGACACTAAAATGATGTCAAGGTTCAGCTAAATTTCTTAGCTCTCACCTTTAACCCTCTTCCACCATTTTTTTATTATATGAGTTTTCAAAAACTGTTCTTTTAAAAGCAAGTATCCCAAAGAGGATCTCTAGATGGATATGTCACTGTAAATTCGGCAAACTCTTCCGTATTTTGCCATCTGTTTGTGGTGATCTGGAGGGGCTTGAGTCAGGACAGGTGTACGTTGCTTGTGCTCTAAGTAAGAAGAGCAGCCCTCGTCCTTTGTAGCTGTGGAAGGAGAGGGAAACTTCTCTCAAATGTGTTAAAGCACTGGCACCAGCTTGCCACCCTCCAAAACTTGGTGTGACGTTGTTGTTCTCAATAGTCGTTTTCTACTTCGAGTATCTCCCAGGCTTGATGTTCTAGAATGCCTCTCTCCCCACCAGGCCCACCTGGCAGATCTCAGTCAGGCCCACTGGGGTTAACCAGAGCCTCATGTTGCTTTAGATATGATATAATAGAGTTTTACCATACTTTGACTTCTTGGCGGTAGTTAATAGCGCAATGAGTAATCAGACTAGAAAAGAAAAAGTTTTCTGTGGAAATTTGGGAGCCAAATTCCCATTAATTAAAAAAAAATACCCAGCATATTTTTCTCAGACCCCATCTCATAGACATGTTTATCCCTCATTGTTTAAATATGACCCTCCTTCAGCAAGGGCAAGGTGTGCTAGGCCTTTCTCCTCCTCTCCCATTTGGACATAAAGCCTGATATTGCCGATTGTTCTGCAGTGGGGTCATTGGAAAATGAGATTTCCTTTAAGTAGAACATTTTCATTGCAGGATAACAAGCCTCTTTAATTTTGTACTTTAAGAGTGACTAGGAAAACATTTACATTTACTCCGGATTTTTTCTTTCCAGAGTCCTGGGTGGACAGGGAGGACTCATTAGAGAATAGATCATGATGACACATCTCTTTATTGGTGAGCCATAAAACTTCAGAGAAAGAACACAGAAGGTAGGCATTTATGGTACTAAAAGCCTTCGGCAAGTTATATATGTGGTGGCTTTAACTGACCTTGGAAGTTATGTAAGTCTTTGTATGTACTTTTGTATCCGAATGTAGTCTGTGAAAATGATCGTGATCTATTGAATTTATAAAATAGCTTCCCAGATGCCTGGTTCGGCTCTTTCTTTCATAGTGGTGAGCAGTGACTCGGCACTGTGTCTCATTTTGGGGAAGGAACCACTTTGGTGGCACCTCCTTTCTAGTCCTGTTCTTTTCAGTTCATTTACATAAATGCTTCTTGCAGAGCTCTCCTAAAACTGTTTAAATCCCAGGTGGGTCAGTCTCATGTGCATTTAGATTCCATTCACTGGTAGTGCATTTCAAGGACCCCTTTCCCCTCTATTATTCTTTTCTCTGTTGCTCTCTTTTTAGTTCTTCCAGTTTCTTTAATTTTACTTTGTAATACATTCTTAAGGCTTCTGAGAGCTACAGTTAATTAGAACAAGGAGCCAAGTTAGATTAAAGAGCCTACAGGGCAGACAAAAGAAGGGCAGGCCCAGGGTTAGGTTGAGCCCAGAGCCCCATAGGCAGGGCTGGGCTGTGGTTGCCACTCTCCCGCAGCCTCAGGACCGTTTCTTCTCTTGATGTTGTCCTGGTCTCTCATTCTGGGCTTTGCCTTCTGTAGCAGTTGACATGGGTGGGGGAGGGGCCAGTCAAGGTAGGCCTCTCTTAGGAGCTGACTTCCCAGTGGAGACCTGGAGGGTAAGGAGGACCCAGCTATGCTGAGAGGCAGGAAGGGCCTTATCAGGCAGTGAGCGAGTTTTGGCATCTGCTGGGAGTTGGGAAGCTAGAGATAAATCCCACTCAGTGCCTGACAGTTTAGGCTGGTTGTCAAGCCACTGAACTTGATCTACCGCCACTTCCTGCCTCCTTGAAATGGACACTTCCTGTAACCCGCCCTTTGTCATACCAGTATCTTTTTCAACCTTCAATTTGGTTCTGGATAACCTTGAAGGAAACTGTTTAACTGATTTCCTCCAGCCAACATCAGGGTTTTTTTTTTTTTTTTTTAAGATTTTATTTATTTATTTGACAGAGAGAGAGGGAGAGAGAGAGAGAGATCACAAGTAGGCAGAGAGGCAGGCAGAGAGAGAGGGGGAAGCAGGCTCCCTGCTGAGCAGAGAGCCTGATGTGGGGCTGGATCCCAGGACCCTGAGATCATGACCTGAGCTGAAGGCGGAGGTTGAATCCACTGAGCCCCCCAGGTGCCTCCCAACATCAGTTTAATGTCTGCAAGAGGTATACATTCTGGTATATAAGTGAAAAAATAACAACGGGGTGGGGGTGTGGGGTGCCTGGGTGGCTCAGTTGTTAACCATCTGCCTTAGGCTCAGGTCGTGATCCCAGAGTCCTGGGACCAGCCCTGTATCAGACTCCCTGCTTGGCAGGAGGCCAGCTTTTCCCTCTCCCACTCCCCCTGCTTGTGTTCCCTCTATTGCTGTGTCTCTCTCTGACTAATAAATAAATAAAATCTTAAAAAAAAATAACAATGGAAAACTGGTCAGGTTAATTTAGACTAGACTCTCCTAGAGTGGTGATGGGTAGCAGAATATGCCACCCCAGAGTATAATTTTTGGCATATTGATTATTTTGAATTAAAGTTACCCCAGAAACAACCATTGCAGGAAGGACACTCTAACCCTTATTCACATCCCTGCAGGCAGAAAATAAATCTCTCCTGTGAAAGGTACCCTCCCTGTACCAGGAGAGCATCCTTATCACCAGAGACAGGAATTTAGGGCTGGGAGGGTTGTATAAAGAAACCTTGTTACTTCCTCACTAATTTACCAACCCAAACTCAAAAACCTTTGTCTGGTCAAATTTATTGCTTCCTTATCAAAACGGTGTAAAAGCTGCCTTCTTTGGTCACTTCTTTGCGCATCATACCTTTGGGGGTTCTTATATGTATGAAATTAAATTTATTTTTCTCCTGTTAATCTGTTTTATGTCAATTTAATTATTCAACCAGCCAAAGAACCTAGAAGGCAAGAATGGAAAAATATCCCCTCCCCTTCTTTCAGTAGATATAATTCTTAAGCTGTAATTATCTGCCTCAGATGTAAATGATACTCAGAAGTCTTTCAACAGCAGTGACAAACCGATTCCTACTTATTTGCCCTCCTTCCTACTTACTACCTTTTAAAAACCTTAGCCTCAGTTTTACAGTGAGGCCAGTTTTACAGTAAGCTTCTCTTACTGAAGAGAAGCTGCTTACTACGCTGCATTAGAGCTAATTTGCATGGAATAATATTAACAGTATCTGTAGGCTTAGTTTCCCATATATGCATGTGACCACATAACCATTGTGCTAACATTAAGTTTTAAATGCCTTCATTCTAAATATCAGCCTTTGGGGGGAATAATCAAGACCTAACAGAAGGGAAAATTAGGCTTATGACATTATCATACAAAAAAGAACATTATCATAAAGTGGAAAGAAGAACAGTAAAATAAAAATCTTCCCAACTGCAGAGGGTAAATAAAAAAGAATGATGGCAGTAATTACTAAATACTAAAATCAACAACTCTAACTTGAGAAAATTAGGCTTTTTCATGGAAAAGAAGGGAGGGGGATTTGTTGCATATCAAGTAGAAAAGAGAGCCCTTTAAGGCAGAGCAATTTCCTTAAGACACTGTAATGAGAATAGATGACTCTAGAAAGTCATTGTTTTATGTCAGGAGTGATACATCTGAAAGCATTATCTAAAGGGTTCTGATTAGCCTAGGAAAGCATCTATATTCAAGCATTCAAGCATTACAGAATCAAGGTAAAAAAACTTCATAAAACTTCTGAGAGAACCCTCAAGCTATTCATGTTGAGTATACTGTTCTAGAGGGATGTTACAAAGATCTTTCTAAAGTTGGGGAAGTCACTGTTGGCTGTGCCTATGGGGCACCAGTGAACCTCAACCGCTGTGAAGGCTGATTTTGACCAGATGGTGTTGTTCAGACGCACAAAAAGAGAATAAACCAGTTGTGTCTTTGTGGGACCTGTCAATACTTTTCCAAGACAAAGACAAGTAGAAAATTTAAAAAAAAAAAAAAAAAAGCTGAGCCCTCCTTTTGAAGTGAACCCAACTATGCCAAAGTGGGGCTGATTTTTTCTGGGGTTCTGGCATCACTTCTGTATCATTTCTGGGAATTCTATTATGAAATTTGAGACATTGTGTGAGAAGCCTTCTAAAAACCTGGAAAGGAACAGAGTTGTGAAAAGATGAAGAGGAGGGTGGAAAGACCTCCTAACTGGCCCACTCCAAATGCCTTGGCTGTTCCCTGCTGCCTGACCCTTTATGAGGTGACTGACGATGGAGTGCTCAGGGAGTGGAGCTGCCACAGAGGTGAGGTACACAGGGAGGAGTAGGAGAGATCTGGTGCTTCTGTAGATGAGGAGCACCCATCAGGGAAACTGGGTAGAGAAGTAGCCTCCATTCACTCCATGTCTGGGACTCCAACATGCCATGACCTCCACAGGTGTCCCTGGCTGGGAGGTTCAGGCAGGGACCCAGCCACAGCCCAGAGCTTTTCAAGCAGTGTGCCCTTGGGAGAAGACAGGCCAGCCCTTTTCTCCCTCCTCCTCCTTTTCCATGACATGTCCCTGATGGGCCAACCTCAGGGCACCAGACAGTGCTGTGAAACATGAACCAAACATCTTATTTATTATCGAGAGCAAAGGAGCACAGCAACTCCATTTTAACACAATTATTTAGACTTTTTGAGAATTAAAGCACCTAAAATATCCAGCGAGGGAGTTCGGACCCCGTTGATATCTGATTACCACTACTGAGTGTGAGGTGTTTTCAGCATTTTGTTAAATCGTGTGCTCATTTAAATATAACACCTGTCTTAGTCAACTCCGGCTACCATAGCAAAAGATTATAGGCCAGGAGGCTTAATCAACAGCATTTTATTTCTCAAAGTTGGTATCTGGTGAGGACTTTCTTCCTGGTTTGTACATGACCACCTTCTATCTGTGTCCTCACATGGTGGAGAGGAAGAGAGTAGGGAGTGTGTTCTGGGGTCTCTTCTTATAAGGGCACTAATCCCATCATGAAGGCCCCACTCATGACTTCATCTGACCCTAATTACTTCCCAAAGGCTCTGTCTTCAAATACCGTTACACTGGGGTTGGGGCTTCAGGATAGGAATTTTGAGTGAATACAATTCAATCCATACCAACAACTTTCAGCCAAACCTATTTTATATGTATAAAAATAATAAAATACATTTTAGGATTAACAAATATGACATAATAAATATGACACATTTTAGGTTTAAGGGGAAATTATTAATTCCCTAACTTCTTTTGCGTTTATTAAATATCAAGCCCACAAAAAACAAACTCCTAAGTCTTTGGAGGTTCTCCAAGTGCCCATAGACCACAAGGGAAGTGTGGGGACAAGTAGCAAAGCACCAGCTCTGGGTTTGGACAGGACTCTGGGTCCTGGGGAGGGAGTTACCGCATCAAGCCTGGGCCCCAGTCCTAGAGAAGCTCTGACTGCTATGACACTTTGTTCAGATAGCAGGATTTGAACTCCCATCTGGCTCCAGAACCCATTTTTCAAACACTGTATTAATTTTTTTTCTTACTTATTTTTTTGACAGAGAGAGAGACACAGTGAGAGAGGGAACACAAGCAGGGGGAGTGGGAGAGGGAGAAGCAGGCTTCCCCCTGAGCAGGGATACTGATGCAGGACTTGATCCCAGGACCCCGGGATCATGACCTGAGCCAAAGGCAGATGCTTGACGACTGAGCCACCCAGGCGCCCCTAATTAGTTTTCTTTTTTTGGTGGTTAATTTTATTTTTCTTTTTCCTCAGCTTTATTGAGATATAACTGAAGTGTAACATTTCATATATATTTATTTAATTTTAAAATTATTTTTATTTTTTAATTGAAGTATAACTAACATACTTCAATGGGGTGGATATCTATATCTATATCTATATCTGTATCTGTATCTGCATCTGTATCTGTATCTGTATCTATATCTATATCTAATCTCCCACAACTTCTGTTGGCCATTTCGATGTCTTCTTTGGAAAACTGTCTGTTGAGCTCCTCTGCCCATTTAAAAATTGGGTGTTTTTTTGTTATTGAGTTGTATTGAGTTGTATGAGTTCTAGATGTTAAGCCCTTATCAGATGTATGATTTGCCAATATTTTCTCCCATGTGGTAGGTTGCCCCATTTTGTTGATGATTCCTTTGTTATGCAGAAGCTTTTTAGTTTGATGTAATCCCACTTACTTATTATTGCTTTTGTTGCTTGTACTTTGGTGTCATATCCAGGAAATTGCTGCTATGCCAAATGTCAAGGAGCTTTTTCTTCTATGTTTTCTTCTAGGAGTTTTATGGTTTCGGGTCTTAAATTTACGTCCTTAGTCCATTTCAAGTTATTTTTGTGAGTGGTATAAGACAGGGATCTAATTTCATTCTTCTGCATGTAGTTATTTAGTTTTCCCAGTGCCATCTATGAAGAGACTATCTTTTCTTTTGTTGAGCATTTAATGTTAATTGACTGTTTATGTGTAGGCTTATTTCTGGGCTCTCTATTCTGTTCTATTGGTCTATGTCTCTACTTTTATATTAGTACCACACTGTTTGATGATAGTCATGAAAATATAGTTTGAAAAAAATATATGGTTTGAATATAGTTTGAAGTCAGGAAGTGTGATGCCTCTAGCTTAGTTCCTCTCTCACAGGATTGCTTTGATCATTTGGGGTATTTTGTCTCCAAACAAATTTTAGGCTATTTTTTCTATTTCTTTGAAAAACGCCATTGAAATTTTGATAGAGATTGAGTTGAAAACTATAGATGGCTTTGGG
The DNA here is from genome assembly GCA_003697995.1 of Taxidea taxus jeffersonii. Lineage (NCBI taxonomy): Eukaryota > Metazoa > Chordata > Mammalia > Carnivora > Mustelidae > Taxidea > Taxidea taxus. The sequence goes on from RCUC01164371.1 coordinate 10,308, forward strand.
TAACAGAGGACATATTAACAATACTCATTCTTTTTATCTATGAACATGGAATATCTTTTAATTTGTGTCTTCTTCAGTTTCTTTCAGCAAAGTCTTAATAGTGTTAGTGTACAGATCTTTCACTTCCTTGGTTAAATTTATTCCTACATATTGTATTGTTTTTGATACTATTGTCAATTGGATTGTTTTCTTTCTTTATTTTTCAGAATTTTCTTGTTAGTGTATAAAAATGCAACTATTTTCTATATGTTGATTTTGTATTATGCAACTTTACTGAATTCATTGGTTAGTTCTAGCAATTTTCTGGTGGAGTCAAAGGATTTTCTATATTAAGACCGTGTCATCTGTGAACAAAGACAGTTTTACTTCTTCATTTCCTATTTGGATGTCTTTTATTTCTTTTTCTTGCCTGATTGCTCTGGCTATGACTTCCAGTACTGTGTTGAATAGGAGTGGGTACCCTTTGCTTATTCCTGATCTTGGAGGAAAAGCTTTCACCATTGAGTGTGATGTTGACTGTGAGCTTGTCATATATGGCCTTTATTGTATTGAGGTATATTCTTTCTATACCCAATTTTTAAGTTTTTTTTAATCATAAAAGGGTATTGTATTTTGCTAATGCTTTTACTGCATCAATTGGGATGATCATATGGTTTTTATTTTTTGTTCTATTTCTGTGGTGATCACATTGATTTGTGTGTATTGAACCACCCTTGCATCCCAGGGATATGATCATTGTGTGTGTTAGTTTTCTAAGGCTACCATAACAAATTACCACAGTCTGAGTGTCTTAAAACAGCATAAATAGCTTGTCTCACAAATCTTCATATTAGAAGTCTGAAATTTGTAAGTCTGAAAGGTATCAATAGTACCATACTTCCTCCAACACATGTAAATGAATGTTATTCCTTTCCTCTTCCTAGCTTCTAGTGGTGGCTGTTGATTTTCAGCTGCATCTCTTCCATCTCTGTCTCTGTCATCACATTCTTTCCCTGTGTCTTCACATAAGAAGTCCAGCCATATTGGATTTGGGACCCATCCTACTCCAGTATGATCTCATTGCATCTACAAAGACCATATTTCTAAACAAGGTCAAATTCTGAGGCTTAGAGCTTAGGACTTCAACGTATCTTTTTTGGGGGGACATAATTCAGCCCATAACAGTGTGCTAGAAAATATTCCATCTTTGGTATGGATGGGAGGAGTATGTTTATCAAGCTGTAGGGTGAAAAAGGAAAGGAATGGGTTACAGAAAGTCTTCCAGTTACTTGTAGTATATTAAACATTTGCAACTTGCTTGTCCGGAGATTCCATGACATGATTAGTAAGGATATATGACTCACCTGGAGAACCCAACATGTATATTTAAAAAATATACATGTTGGGTTATAACAACAGTGGGACATCACTATACACAGAATGGATGAAATTTAAAACTGTGACAATTCCTCGATGATAACAAAGTATCCTCTGGACCAGATGTCCCTCACTGGAAATTTTTTAAAAGTTATGCCATATTTCACTTTGACTAGCCCCCAAACTCCTCTTTAAAGATTTCTCAACAGAATGCACAATCACTTTGCTTAGGTTGACAGCAAAATAATGGGGAGAATTTTCTTAGCGCTACTGAGGTGTGGGTGTTTCAGCTTTTTGCTTGAAGTGATACTAGAAAATGTTTCCATATAAAATATGAGGACACCTAGCATTGATTCTGGTGTGTAGCCAGTGGTTAATAACAGAAGTATTTGATTGTACCCTCCAAAATGCAGTGATAAGAACACACAGAAAAGGTAGTCTAAATGTTATGCTTATTCCTGATGAATGCTTTTTTGATACTTTTCTTAAATGCTTTGCCATTTGGCTTGGAAAAACATTCAGACATCCTTGCCACCCAGTTATGGACTATTTCCAAGGCTTTGAGGAGCTTCTCTAAACAGCAGATCCAGAGTTGAGGAGAAAGCAATTGTTTCATATAGTTATGTCTTATTTGTTAGGGATGGGAACATAAAATGGGCCATTTAAAAATTTCAGTTGCGGGTGCCTGGGTGGCTCAGTTGGTTAAGCAACTGCCTTTGGCTCAGGTCACGATCCCAGAGTCCTGGGATCGAGTCCCACATTGGGCTCCCAGCTCCATGGGGAGTCTGCTTCTCCCTCTGACCTCTCATGCTGTCTCACTCTGTCTCTCTCAAATAAATAAACAAAATCTTAAAAAAAATTTTTTTCAGTTGCTTGCAAATATTTTTTCAAGGTAGATGTGTTATGTGACTTTTGATTCTGTTATGTTTCATCAACAAAACTGCATAAAATAAAATTCACATGTTTGCAAAAATTATGAAATTGAGTGATTTCTTTTTCTTTAAGAATTTTGTTTTGCACATTATTACCCAAATCTTTGTAGAGTTGATGACCATCAAAACCATATATAAACATGCAGGTGTAAAATGCTGCTTTGAAATAAATACAGTAAGAAAATATCACTTTTTGAAAGTTCAAGCCATAGCAGTAATAGACAGCAGAGACTTTCTGCTCATTATTCTGCTGCTCTAGTTTCCATAAAAGTGTTGGAACATCTGGATAAGCTATAGAAGAAGAAGAAACCCAGACCTCCCTCCCCTCCTGTATCCGTAACTTTTAGTGACTTAGAAATAGTACAAAGCAATTTAGGACTGTATAATGTTTATTTAAATCTGAGAAGAACTTTGTGAAACAAAGCCAAATTCAGCTATGTCAGAGAAAATGCCTTTATGTGGCTAGTTGTCAATAAAAGACCATTTTTATCCTTATGCTTCAGGTATCCTCATGCCTTTGAAGGCTCATTTTAGTATATTAGTGATGAGGGGACAAACTTTGCTATGGCTTTTTCAAGCTCAGTTACTAAGTAATAGGAGCCCTGCCTTCAGCAGTAGGGATTAATTGTGATAAAGAATTTCTTTTTCCTCTTAACAGATACTTCTTGTTAGATTGGAATTTCTGAGAATGGCAATTATGGTCTGAATTATGGCAGTTTATTATGCAGTTTGTTAGGACTTGGTTTTTACTTTAGTGAGCTGAACAACATAATTTAAAAAATATACATGTTGGGTTATAACAACAGTGAGACATCACTACACACAGAATGGATGAAATTTAAAACTGTGACAACACTAATGTTGGTGAGGACATGGAACAACAAGAACTCTCATTCATGGGCCACTTGGGTGGCTCAGTGGGTTAAGCATCCGCCTTCAGCTCAGGTCTGGGTCGAGCTCCACATCTGGCTCCTTGCTCAGCAGGGAGCCTGCTTCTCCCCCTCCCCCTGCTCCTCCCCATGATGCGCTCTCTCTGTCTCTGTCAAATAAATAAATAAAATCTTTAAAAAAATCAAACAAAAAGACCTGTCAGGGGTGCCTGGGTGGCTCAGTTGTTAAGCATCTGCCTTCAGCTCAGGTCGTGATCCCAGGTTCTGGGATAAAGCCCTGCATTGGGCTCTCTGCTCAGCAGGAGGCCCGCTTCTCCCTCTCCCACTTCCCCTGCTTGTATTCCCTCTCTTGCTGTCTCTCTCTGTCAAATAAATAAATAAAATCTTAAAAAAAAAAAAAAGGCCTGCCATTCATTACTGCTGGAAATGCAAAATGGGATAGCCACCTCAGAAGACAATTTGCAGTGTCTGGCAAAGCTAAACATTTGCATTCTCACCATATGATCAAGCAATCATGCTCCCAAATGAGTTGAAAACTATGTCCACATGACATAAATAAATATGCATGTAAATATTTGTAGCACTTTCATTCAAAAGTACCAAAAATTGGAACCCAAAAATTGGGTGGGAGAAAACCCCAAAATTGGAAGAACCCAAAATATAGCAAAAGGATAAACAAACTGGCCAGAGAGCTAGTGACAGTGACCACCATCAGGCCACTATTGGCCAGATGGGAAGAATCCTACAGGGACATTGCTCTGTGTGGCTTACATTGGGCTGTTCTGGTTCCATTTTGAAATCTCCAGGACGTTGCCCTCCTCAGCTCCCTGAGTCTCTCTCCACTCATACGTGGTTTTGATTCCATGCCTGACTTGTGGGGCAGCTCGACATCTCATCTGGAAAATGGGAGTCATCACACTTATTCTCTCTTTAGTCTCTGCTCAGTCAGCTTGCCACTCCACAGGGGTGTTGTAAGGAGAATGATAATGAGAAACGTAGCTTCACTTCCTAGAGAAAATTGAGTTCCTAAAAGAAGATCATGGTAGAGATGAGTGGGGATGTGGCTGAGGTAAAACCACGTGAGTAGCGTTTTGAGGAATAGATATTTTTACAGCTGGAAGGTCCTGTAATCGATTGCTTGATCTAATTTTAGGCCAGCAAGCTCAGTTAGCAGTGTGTGTGATAGAGTGGAAAGATCTGGATTGTGAAGGCAAAGATACCTGTGTTTGTCCCTCTCTGGGCAGCTGAGGGGTCCTACGTGAGACTCAGCCTCTCTGATGCTCAGTGTGTGTTTCTATAAAAAGGGAATGACGACATCTGCCTTCTAATTAGTTGATTAAAACCGATACCATGTGTAAAGTGCTCTTTATGGGGCCTGGCACAGGGCAGGCTGCTCTGTCTGCCAGGTCTAATATTTAGTGGAATGAACTGCCAGTTTTATTCTATCCTTCTTGAAGGTCTCAGAAGGAAGTCAACTGCCCTCCAATCTGTCCTAGTTTTATCCCGCCAGGAAAACATTTTTTAATGTCAAACTAAATCTTCTGGTTTTCAGTTTAAGTCTCCTTTCCTTAGTCCTATATCTTCTGGACATTCTCTGAAAAGTCCTCATAAAGGTGGTGATTAAACCGCCTTCCTGACTTCCTCTAGATTAAATAACTTCAATTTCTCTGACCTATTCTTTTTTTTTTCTTTTTAAAGATTTTATTTATTTATTAGTTAGAGAGAGAGAGTGAGCACAGGCAGTGAGGCAGAGAAAGAAGCAGGCTCCCTGCCGAGCAAGGAGCCCGATGTGGGACTCCATCCCAGGACGCCGGGATCATGACCTGAGCCGAAGGCAGCCGCTTAACCAACTGAGCCACCCAGGCGTCCCTCTGACCTATTCTAATAGAAGCTGTTTAACATTTCTTTGAACATATTTCTTATCTTGTTCCAGCTGCTTCTCGGTCTTTGAGGTGTGTTTTCTTGGGGGACTGACGTCCAGAGAGGGTGCCAGGAAGACCCCCTTGCTGGAGCCCCCGCATGCCTTGTTCATTTTATTTTGTCTTTCAGTGTTCTTTTTCTTTTTGTCTGTATTATTGACTCCCATTCTGACCTTGTCTTTGTCCGGCTTCCTTTTTTCTTAAAAAAACATTGTCTATTGGTTAAGACTGACAGCACTGGAAGAGGACTTCCTGGGTTTGAGCCCCACCTCTATTACTCACCAACTGTGTCCTTGCCCCTCACTTTTCTGAAACTCCATTTTCTCCTCTACAAAATGGGATGAATGGAGTATCTACTGTAAAGACTTAAGTATAAAATGTTTGTATAAAAAGTATAAAAGTTCTTAGAACAGTATGGCTACACAGTACTCAACAAATATCAGCTATTTTATTTATCTTATTTTTTAAGATTCTATTTATTTGAGAGAGAGAAAAGAAAATATGAGTGAGAGAGCACGAGCAGGGAGGAAAGGGAGAAGCAGACTCTCCCCTGAGAAGGGAGCCCAATGTGGGGTTCTACCCCAGGACCCTGGGATCATGACCTGAGCTGAAGGCAGATGCTTAATCAACTGAGCCACCCAGGCACCCCAAATATCAGCTATTTTAAACCTATTTTGAAATCCTTTAGGCTCACAAGAAGTTGAAAAAATAGTACAGAGAGTTTCCATGTACCCATAATTAAAATATTTTATTCCAACCGGATAATTGCCATTGGTTTAACACTTAACAGAATGACAGACCTTATTCAGATTCACCAGTTTTGTCGTGCTTTCTTTTAATATGTTTGTGTGTATGGGTATATAGCTCCGTGACACGTTATTGCATGTCTAGATCCATGGAACTGCCACCACGGTCTGGATAGAGTGTGGTTCCATTTCCACAAAGGCCATCTCTTTACTGTCACACCTATACCCCTGGCAACCACTGATCTGTTCTCTGTCACTTTTTTGAGAGTGTCATACAAGTGGAATTATACCTTTTGAGAATGGTCTTTTTCACTCAGTATAATGGATGACCTTGAGATCCATCCAAGATGTTCATGTGTCAGCAGTCTGTTCCTGTTTTAATCACTGGTTTGGTATTACAATGCTTGGGTGTACCACAGTTTGTTTACCTGTTCATGCCTTGAAATATGTTTGGGTTGTTGTCAAACTTTTGGCTGTTACAACTAAAGCTGCCCCAAAAATTCATGCACATTTCAGTGGGCATGTTTTCATTTCTCAAAGGATAAGTACCTGAAAGTGTGATTGCTGAGTCATTATATTAAGTATATGTTTTACTTTTTATAAAACTGTCAAACTGTTTTCTCTAGTGGCTGTACCATTTTATATTCCTACCAGCAATGTATGCAAGGTCTACTTTCTTCTGCATCCTCGCCAGAATTTGTAATTATCACTATTTTTCATTTTTGCTGTTCTAATAGATGTGAAAGAGATGGCATCTCCCTGTGGCTTTAATTTGTATTTCTCAAATGGTAATGACATTGAACATCTCCTCATGTTGTCATCCATATATTCTATTTTGAAGGTCTGTTCAAGTCTTCTGCCCCCTTTTAAAATTCTTTTTACTGTTCATTTTGGAAAGTTCTTCATATATTCAGAATATAAGTCCTTTGTCAGATATGCAATTTGTTGATACTTTCTCCCTTTTTGTGGCCTATCTTTTCATCCTCTTCATAGGATCTTTTACAGAGCAAAAGGTTTTAATTCATCAAATTTTTTTTCTTTTCTTTTTCATGGTTTTGGTGTTATGTCTGATATTTCTTTGCCTATCCCTAAATTATAAAGTTTTTCACCTATTTTTTTCCCTAAAAGTTTTATATTTTTACATTTAGATCTAGGATCCATTTTGATTTGATTTTTGTTTAAGGTGTTCAGTTTAGATTAAAATTCTTCCTCATCTTTTTCTTTTCTTTTTTGCATATGCATAGCTAATTGTCCCAATACCATTTGTTGAAAACACTATCATTTCTCCATTCAACTGCTTTTGTGTTGGCCGTACTTATATAGAGCTATTTCTGGCTTCCTAAATCGGTTCTATTGATCTATGTGTCTGTTCCTCTGCCAACATCACACTGTCTTGATTATTGTAGTTATATAGTAAGTCTTACAATTGGGTATTGTGATTCCTCTAACTTTCTTCTTCTCTGTCATATTTTTTTTTTTTTTTAGCTATTTTAGTTTTGTTGCCTTTTCATGTAAATTTTAGAGGAAGCTTGTCTATATCTACAAAAATGTTGCTGGGATTAGCTATTATTTTAAATGTTATTCCTTCTTTCTTTCTTAAGATTTTTTAAGATTTTATTTATTTATTTGACAGAGAGACGGCGAGAGAGGGAATAGAAGCAGGGGGAGTGGGAGAGGAAGAAGCAGGCATCCTGCTGAGCAAGGAGCCCCAATGTGGGGCTCAATCCCAGGACCCTGGAATCATGACCGGAGCCGAAGTCAGAGCTTAACTGACTGAGCCACCCAGGCACCCCCATTATTGTTACTTCCTTATTCTGTATTTGTTTTATTCTCTCACTTTATAGTTTTCACTTTATTGTATAGCCAAAAGGATCTTTAAGAGATTATTTAGCCCGATTCCAACATTTTTCAGTGTAGAAAATGTAATCTTTTTTTGGAATAGATTCAGTGAGGCTAAGTGACTTCCTAAGGTCACTCAGGAGGCTAATTGGTCTAGGACCAGTGTCCAAACCTCTGACTTCTGGGTCTGTAGGATTCTCAATTTGCCACAGGGCTCTTCTTTTACACCTACTGAATTTTATCTCTTTTCCATTACATTTTCTACTTTCTTGAAAGGATTATCTAGAATGTCATTGTTGTGTTTTAGAGGTAAAATGATCAATAGTATAAAATCCCCTTGGAAACTTTTTAAAAGTGCAGGTTCCTGTTACTCTGGAGATACTTACTCAGCGAGTGTGGTGTAGGGCTCTGCAGAGGCACCTCTAGAGACTGTGAGGCAGGTGGGCAGTGGCCCGTGCTAAGAGCGACCAGACCCCATCAGCAAACATGGGCCTTGGAGTCCTAGATCAGGGTTTAACTGCTCACTTCATGTTTACCTGTATGCTTCAGTTTCTTCCAGTATAAAGTGGGGATAATGGTGTCTGTCTCCCAGTGTTTTTGTTTAAACACAGTATGTGCAAAGTTCTTAACATTTATCTTGGTGCCCTAAATCAGTGGATGCTACTTCCTTTCTTTCTTTCCTCTTTAATAGATTGTGAAGTTTGTTAGGTATTTGAGGCAGACTGAGTGTTATGTGTTCAATAAGCCGTTTCCTCCTGATTGCTGGGAGGACTGTCCTTGTCAGTGAGGTAGGATCCTGTGACTAGTTTGGCCAATGGAAATTTTGTACAACCGGTATGTGTCATTTCCAGAATGAGACGGTTAAGGGTTTGACTTAACCTCCCTGGGTGCTTTCCTTCTGCTGGCTGCAAGATCTCTGAATGACACTGAAGCCAGAAAATGATAGCAGCCTGATTCCCCTGAGTTACTGTTTGGAAGAATGAACCTCCATTAGCTACATTAGTTGGTGATTCAAAAGAGAACTCAACTTTTGTTGGTATTTTGGGGGAAGGGGTACAACACTTAGTGTTACCTACCTCAGTTAATATACCATTGGCCATTTAAAAACTTAAAATGATCTTTTGAATATTATATTTGTTATGACATTCTAAATATGATTTATGTAAGCTAGAGGAAATATGTTGTAAGGTATGCAAGCAATTTTAGTAGGAGGCTCTGACACAAAGAGTATCTGACACAAAAAGCATTTGTGGTGAACAAAAATTTTTTTCAGACCAGGATATTTTTGTAGGTTTCAGGTATTTGTGGTCTTATGTAAGTTTCATATGTAGATGTAATTCTGAAGCATCAGCAGGCAGGTCCTTATCCAGGTGGAAGTTGAGATAATAGTCCTTTAGGCATAAGGGCCATCAGGAGCCAGAGGGGCAGAAGGTATAGAATCTCAGAGAATGTACACTGTTGAGGTCCAAATAGTCTAGGTGGGAGTGGGCATTTTACCACTGAGGGAGTAATGCTGGGCACTGGAAGGAAAGACAAAAGGTCTTTAGCCCATTACTGACCACACTGTCTCTCACCATAAAGTAGAAGATTCTTGTGTTCCATGGGATAGCTGACCTGGGTCCAGATTCAAAGTATTTGACCATTTGCCTCCAAGAACCTCCTACCTAGGATCAGGTAGAGGTCTCTTTTAAGGCACAGACTCAATATATATTTTTTAGTAAAAATGACAGTTCTCTCAGGTCAGCACATCACTGAAGGGAACTGATACTTCACCACTGTGAATAGATCAAAAGACCCTTCTTGACTTCAAGGTTTTTCCCTCTAGAACGATTTATATTTGTATTTTTATTGTCTTTCAGTTCTAAGTAGCTTTTGTTTCATGAATTATTTAAGAGTTTATTGGTTAATATCCAAATGCCTAGGGATTTTTCAGTTCTTTTTGTTATTGATTTCTGGCTTAATTTTACTCTAATCTGTGAACCCACTCTATGTAATTTCAGTCTTCTGAGCAATTTGTTGAGACATGCTTTCTCTCTCAGCACGGAGTCAATTGCAAACATTCTGTTTACTCCTGGAAATAATGCATATTCTGCAGATGTTAGGTATTGTGTTCAAGAGTGTTAATAGTATTGTTTAATTAGAAAAATGTGTCAGACCAACTTTCTGCTGCTTATAATAGATATGCCTTAAATTAAGGATATAGAAAAGTTAAAAGTCAAGGATAGAAAAATTGATTTTCTCCTGTTTATTGTATTAGCTCCTAGGAGAGGTATGTTAAAATGTCTCACTCTGGTTATAGGTTATTGCTTATGATTATTTCTCCCATTAGTTCCTTCACTTTGTGCTTTCTATGTTTTAAGGTCATATTAGTACATGCATACAAACTACAGAATTGTTGTATTAGTCTGATTACAGTGGTTTGTCCCTTAAAGTCTACTTTAATATAGCCCTTCCACCTTTGGGGTAGTGTTTGCCTGCTGACTTACTATTACTGTCAAACACTATCTTTGTGTTTAAAGTATGTCTCTTAAAAGCAGCATAGTCATTGTGTATCTGCTTTGTTAATCTTTGTCTTTTAATTAGGTGATTTAGTCTGTTTACCTTTAATAAACTATTTGGGTTTCAATCTACCATCTTACTCTTTGGTTTCTGTTTTCCCCATGTATTCTTGTTTGTATTTCTCTCCTTTCCTGCCTCATTTTCAACTAAGCATTTTTACCTTTCTGTTTTTCCCCCTCTTTTCAATTGGCTTGTTAATTATCCAACTTTTATGTTCTTTGGCGAGTGTACACCATTCATATTTGACTCTTAAGGCTAATACAGATTAGTAATTTTACCACTTCCTGGACAATACAGGAACCTTAGAATGCCTTTTTTCCATTTATATTCCTCCCAGACTTATGTGCTATTCTTTTCATGTATTTTGAATAACTCAAAGAGCATAGATAGTAGTAAAATGTAATAAAATTAATGGGAAGTTATGAATCTTGACTTGTCCTCACCTCTCCAGCCCAACCTCATCATAGCCCTACAAAGAACATTTTAAAACACAAGTATGACCATTTCAGTTTTTGGCTTAAATTTCTTTAGTGACTCCATTGCCTTTAAGACATGATTCCTTCACTTAGTGGAGGTTCCCAGCCTTCTCTGTTGCTTCATCTGTGTCCAGTTCCCATGAGTAGTTGAAATTCCAGCCACATTCAACTCAGAGGTCCCAAAATCTGGCATACTTTCTCATGTCTGCTTTTTCTTTAGGTCCCCCCGCCTAGAATGCTATTTTCCTGTCTCCCATTTCTTCCATTATCTGCACTCCTAGCTGCTTTTCACAACTCGGATGTAAGGATGATTAGCCTAATTGGATTAGCTGCTCTTTCCCTCTGCTCCCTTTGCAGACTGCACATGCTTCCTCATATGCCTCAGCCTTCCAAATTGTGGATGGTCCAGGAATAGAAAATCTGTGAGCTCCCCGAGGGCAGGAATCATAATCTTACCATAGAACTTGACAGTTTGAAGGCACTTGGTACATTTGTGTTAGATGAATGAGACATGAGAGATTTGCTTGTTCAATCACCTGTACTCCATTACAAATTTATCCTATTCATTGTGGAAGAGAATGGATGGTGGCTATAAATCCAGTGGGAAGGAGAAATTCAGAAGCAATTATAGATGCTGCTGTGCTAAGAAAAAGTACTAGCTAAGAACTTGGGGGCGTCATTTCACCTCCCTGGACTTTAATTTCTAGGATAATGAAGGTGGCATACCATGATTCCTAAGGTTCTTTGCATTGGTGAATACCAACCTTACAGTCACACTCTGTATTACAACCATTTGTATTATAATTTTTTTGGTATTTAGAACTTCTCAAAAGATCTGGAATCTGATTATTTCCTAATCATGATAGTGAGTAAAATTCTCATTTTAAGCATATAGGAATAATAAGACTTCTTTTGAGTTCCTCTTTTAAAAGCTTACCTATTCTTCCTTCAAGTTAGTTGTTAAATAAATGACATGTTAACATAAATCAGTACAGTTTTATTTTAAGATATCCTAACATGTCAAAACATACATCAAAATGAATGCAAAATAATTCAGTGAAGATACTTTGGGAAGCTATTCCCATAAGACTATCTTTGCTTAAAATATTTTTGGAACTTCTTGTTCAGAATTATCCTTGAGCACTTGCACAATCTTTTTTCTAATGTTGGCAAATCTTTGTAGGACAGATTTGTGAACAAAGTAGGTGATCAAATTGTATTATCATTTTGTTTACTTATGAGTTTACTTGCTCTGCTTAGTAAAGTAACATATGTTCGTTTGGAGAGCATAGAATAAAAAGAAAAAGTAACTTAAATATTAATCAGTCCTTGGGAGAAAACACCAGAAATTATGGGGTTTAGAGCCTGAAGGTGACTGAGGTTCAGAATTCTCATCCAACACAACAAATTTTTTCTGTCTCCCTTGTCAATGCCCTGGGTTGGGATTTGTCTGCTTCTGGAATTTTGGATGCATGATTCATGTAAGGAAGTAAAATCCCCCCATTCTATCTTTTCATTTATCCTGGACTTTAGACCCTCTTTTTTTTCCCCCATAGGGAAAAATAGCAACAAAACAAAACAAAACAAACAAACAAACAAAAACAAAAACAAAAAACTATATCTCCCTTAATTTAACCAGAGTATTATTTTGGTGCATTTTCCCCTAATTTTAACAATATGTCATGTGTGTTTTATTTAAGAAAAACTGAGATCCTGCTGTCCATGCCCTTGTATCTTGCCTCTTCTTAGAATTGTATGATTGCCATTCATTAAATTTTTAAAAACATGATGTTTAGTGGGTATATTTTATTCTATCATATATATTCATATTGTACTCTCTGTTTTCCTATTGTCTTCATAATAGTAGCATATGGATGTCTATTTTGCTATACCCGCAATGATAAAAAATATTACAAATTAAAATATATTTGTTAGTTTGATAAATTAAACTATTTCTTAAAAGTGGAATTTTTATTATTAATGAGGTTGAACTATTTCACATGTTCTCTGTCTTGTTAAATGTTCTTTTGCCTGAAATTCTGCTCTGATATAAATATTGCCATCCAAACTTTCTTTGCATTTGTGTTCTCTAGATACACTTAGCCCTTCCTTTTATTTTAGATTTCTGGGTCATTTGGTTTTAGACTTACCTTATAAATAGCATATAGTTAGATGTTAAGCATCTTTGTTTTTGTTGGGGATGTTTAACCCATTTACATTTATTGTCATATTTGATAAGTTTGATCTCTGATCAATTAAAAATTCATACTTTATATGCTTCTTGTTATTCTAAAGAGAATATGTTATATGGATTCTATTTTTGTTTCTTTTCTAGTGATTTAAAAGGCACACATCCGGTTTTTATTCTTTTGCTGTAATTCTGTAGTTTTAAAAATAAATTTGGTTTACTTATTTGACTCAAATTAGTTCTGAAAGCTCATCTAAAAGCGGTATTCAAAAGAAACCATGAGCAATTGAACATTATTGGAATCAGTGTTTATCCTTTCAAGTAGACTAGTCTGAGGGACAAAAGTCTTTCGATTTCCAATGTTGATACTTTCATGTTAAAAAAATCATGTTTTATATTAAGGTCACCTTAATGAGCATTTCTCCACCAATTTGACCCTTTGGTTACTTCAGGATTAATTTAAAATAAAGATAAACAATAAAAAATCTTATCCAGGTACTCTTTCTCTGTTACGTACCCTGCCTTCTTTGTTACCCCTCACTATGTTTTTAACATAAGGAGTGGAGAGCAACCAGTCAGTGGCAGGTGTGGTGTAACAGAGCTCTGAATGGTTAGATCTTGGATAAGTCACTTTAATTCTGGGCTTCAGTTTCCATATCTGGAAGTTTATGAGATTGGAGTACATAATCTCTGAGGTCACTACTTGTAGCTTCAATCGTAAATAATTGAACAAAACTTATTAAGCGCCTATTTGCATAGTTTAAATAGCAGGCCCTATATAAAATGACAAACACAAAAACAATCTATGTTTATCAAATAAGAAAAAGAAAAGTTATTAAGTTGATGAGATTCTTTATCTTGGTCCATGTGCTGGTTACATTGTGTATAGTATGTCAAAAATTCACTGGGTTATACCTTTAGGATGAGGGTACTTTAATCACTTGTATATTTTATACTTCAAGAAACTGGAAAACTAAACTGAAAAAAGAAAAAAGAAAAAAGAGAAAAAGAGAGAAAGGAAAAACTGGCCAGATGTTTAAAGGTTGAACTTATGAGGCAGGGCAGTGTAATGGAGAGTCCACAGAAAGTAGATAGTGAGTTTAAATCCTGACAACATCAAATATCGGCCTTGAAATCTTGTGCACATTACTCAACCTTTTGAGACTCAGTTTTCTTAGTGAAAATAAAATTTGTGGTTTCTACTTTACAGTCAGGGATATTGAATTACTGAAAAAGAACATAAAGGACCTGGCATGTAGTTAGGTGATCAATACACATTTTTTAAAAGGAGGCAGTAAGACTATAAATGAACATATATGATGGATTTGAAGAACTAAAAGATTTTACATCATTCTTTTGAAATCACCCCAAAATTAATAAATCCCAGAATGCCCAGTGTTAAAGAAACAACGAAAAAAAAGCTAGGCTCATATTTTTCTGGTGATGTGCAAACTGGAAATACCTCTTTTGGAGAGCTACCTGGCAATTTATAATAAAAACCCCAGTTTATAATTATGATTTTTAAACTGTTAATCCACTTTTCAGATTATAGCTTGAGGAAATAGCTCTAAAAGGAAAAACAAAATTTGTTTATTTCAAAATGCTTGACTGGGTTATAATAATGTGTGGAAGCAACTAGGTGAAAGATGGCTAATTAAACCCTTTTAGCAATGCAGTGGAATACTGTTCCATTTAAAATGACAGATACATGGGCTAAGTAGATATATGGAGAATTCAAGGAAAAAAATTAGAAACTAGGATGCACTCAGTGAATACAACCACATAAAACCTATAGCTGTGCAATGATAAAGGTTAGAAATGGATTTTGTAAATTTCCAGTTCTATGTGGAATAGAGGTGATCTGTATTTTAATTTTTGGTTTATTATGGTATAATGATTGCCACGTGAGTCTATAAAAATAAAAAAATTATATGTTCTGAGATAGAACAGGGTATCTATGAAAATAGTGTATAAAATACAGAATAAAAATGTACAGCCAATATAAACATAGAGTTATAGAAAAATAGATGTATTCCTGAGGATATTGAAGCTGTTGCCTCACCAATGCATTGTGAAAGGAGTTATCACTCTCAAGAAATGCTTTTCCTAGAAATAATTTCCAAGTCAGCTAAAATGCCAAAATATGGAGATGAAAATTCATGAGAGAAGTTGTTCTTAAAGATCTCAAGTTCCCTATCAGCTGCATTTTTTTTCCAGCTGCTTTTTCTTCTTTCTTTTCTTTTGTGATAAAGGAGAAGGTTTTATAGATGCTGAAATGGTTTACAATTGCCTTATTTAGTTGCTCTTATTTTTTTATGTCTCCCCAAAGGGTCACAAAATCCATCATTTAAAAAGAGAAAATGATGTGTTTTTAGTGCAGAGAGAGAATAGCCGCTTTAGAGAACCAATAGGAATGGAAATAAATGGAATTGGGCACCTACAGTCATAACATACTAAGTACTTTGAATCATTTCAGATGTCAGAAGCTTCACAGGGAAAATGAAATGAGGTGCTGGGTGGTAGGGACTTCCTTTTCATCTGGAAGGATGCTCCTCTTTTCCCTGGGAGTAGAACATCTTTGGAAAATAATGAAGGACTTTCCTAGGTGTGAGAGGGGTCTGGATGTTTTGGATATTGAGGAAGCTTTGTATCTGCCATGTGTTTGGTGGCATGGAAAATTTTTGACGCAAGTTACAAAATGCAAGGAATATTCCCCAAGAGAGGGCTGGCAAGAATCACAGAGCTAGAAGGAGTTTTAGAAATCGATTAGTCCAAACTCTTAATTTTGCCAAAGAGGAAATAGACCCAAGGGGCAGAAATGGTTTGCCCAAGGTTACAGTCACCAAGTGAGGACATGGCCAAAACCACGTCTGTTGATTTTTCTGGCCCTTATTTTTCCTGCTCTACCTTGCTGAATTACCCTTACCTTCCACCACCACTTCATTACTGACCTTTTCTTCATCTATCATGCAAAAGATTAGCCTTCAGACTTAGAAATATAGCCCTTTAATTCAAAGAGTTCCTTTAAGCCATCAGAGGTGTGAGTCAGCAAATCATGATCTATAACATTGTTCCAGGATCCTGTTTCTCTAGCAGAGGGGGAGAAGTTTAATTTCAAGAGCTTGATTCCAGAATCAGAGTTCATATCCATCTCATGGTTCATATCCCAGCTTCACCACTGGGATGGTGACTGACACAAAGCAAATTATTTAGCCTCTTTGAATTTTGGTATCATCTGAAAAATGGAGTATTGTAATAGTACTTATCTTTTAGGGCCCTTAGGTGAGGATTAAATGAAATATCCCATTAGATGGGGGCCTGCCTTATAGTAAGTGCTCAATAAATGCTACCTATTATTATTGTTGTTCTGGGGATGGTTAGAACTCTTTCTGTCAAAAGTCTTAAGGAAAGAACTTTTTTTTATTTTTTGAGGGAGGAATGGGTATTATTGAATGGGTATTATCTAGGCATGGTCCTTAGGTGCTCAGAAAGGCTTTTCTGGGATTGTAAAACATCCTGAAATTTCAACAACAAGAAATCTTTCTCTGGTAGTCCTTTATGGATCTAGAGTAGCTTATTTATTCTGTAGCTTTTCATCCAACAGCTATCTTAACTACCCCAAATTTAACTATTCCATATCTTTAAATTTTTTTCCTATTTTTGTCTTTCAGTAATTTTTATAGCTTTATTGAGGTATAATTGATATGTAATAAACCCACATACTTAAAGTATGTAATTTGATTGGTTTTGATATACACATGAAACCATCACCAAAATCAAGACAATGAACATACTTATCACCAGCAGAATTTCTGGGTGCCCCTAGGTAATCCCACCATCCTGGTCCCTCCTGGTCCCTCCCAACCCCCACCCTCATCCTTAGCCAAACACATCTGCTAGAATTTTATATAAATGGAATCATATAGTATGGTTTTTATTTGTCTGGCTTCTTTCAAGTCTGCATAATAATCATCCATGTTGATATGTGTATCAACTGCTTATTTGTTTCTATTGCTGAGTGCTCAATCATTTTTCCTTTGTTCACTCTTTACCTCTGTCTTGCTTAACTGGCCACGATGGGGGTGACAACACATTTTGATGATTTAAAAATATTTATTGGTTAAATATTTAATAAATATTTATTGTGTTTCCTGTTCTTATTTTCAATTTCATTGTTGTTCAGTATACAGAGTAAAAGTACATAGCAATTTAGGCTCCCTGAGAGTAACGCCCGTTTGCATTCTGAATGCATGTTTTCAAGAATGGTGTCCATAAGCAGTATTACTGTTTATCTACTCAAAGGTTGAGATTAAAATTTTCTCCTGTCTCTTTGCTATCAGTATTAGGAAGAGCATACTTCGATTGGCCTAACCCAATGAACGGATTGGAATAAATTCAATTATATAAATATTTACAGTTTTTATTTTTACAGTGAAATATTTACCCTGTTAATGCTATAGTCCTTTTTTTGAAAATGTGGACAGTATGTTCTCAGTTCCCTTGCAACTGGAGCATAACGTGAAATAAACTAAAAAATTGATAAGCAGAAGTAATACATTTGCAAAATCTTGACAGATCATTTAGGAGGCAAGTCCAGTTTTATAATGACTTTACCAACACCACAGTATCTCTCAACTATTGACATTCCTGCATCTGGGAAGGAAGAAGATAAAAATTACCATTCAAAACGCCCATAGAAGTTTGGTGAAAGGTTTAATTTCTTCATCTATCACGAGCCCTGTGTCACGAGCCCTGTGAATACTATTGATCAAGCCTCAGTGCTAGAAGTCTGGAGACTTGGCAGTGTGGAGGGTAGCATTTAGCTAGAGGGAATCATAATGCCAGAGAAAACAAACTGTACCCATTGCATCTTGAACTTGTGTTCTGAGCTGTTGTCCTGAGTGTTCTTACTGCCTGGGAATCCTGAGAATACTGTCATTTAAAAACTGAGGAAGATGTCTGTACCAAACTTAAAGAAGCTATAGGCATTCTAGTGGTAGGTAGAGCTTTCTAATGAATGAAAAGAAGGTGTGGTTTCTGTACCTGAAGGTAACTTGGACATTACCTGGTCCCAACTTTCATTTTGCAGATGGCTAGCCCAGGGTCCCAAGAACTTAATAGCAGAACTGGGACCTGAGCTGTGCTCTCCAAACCACAAACTCACACCCTCTCAGTGTTGCTGTTGTACTGGGACTGGTGTGCAGGGGTGTGAGGAGTTGTACTGTATGACTCGTTCTCTCTAGCTGTCTCGTGTAGGGGTCCGTTGTCTGGGACACTGCACCTTGATGAGCTATACTTCTTGAACATTGTGTCTTCTTTGAGCTTGTCCATTTTAAAGCTCCCTTCCTTACTCTTAGCATTTCAGCCTAAATGCTGTCCTGTATCTTCATCATTTGTCTGGGCAGCTTGTTCCCAGCTATAACATATCTTCTTGTCCACAGGGATTCTTAGGGTGGGTGGTCAGCAACTAATCAAGATCACCCTTCTTCACTGAGAATCACGGACTTAGGCCAAACCCCATATTTTACAGACCTGGAAACACAGGCGAAGAAGTAGTGGACTTATCTAAAGTCTCACAGGAATGCATTTAAGACAATGTCTTAGGGGCACCTGGGTGGCTCAGGGGGTTAAGCCTCTGCCTTCGGCTCAGGTCATGATCCCAGGGTCCTGGGATCAAGTCCTGCATCTGGCTCTTTGCTCAGCAGGAAGCCTGCTTTCTCGTCTCTCTGCCTGCCTCTCTGCCTACTTGTGATCTCTGTCTGTCAAATAAATAAATAATATCTTAAAAAAAAAAGACGATGTCTTAGTTAGCTGGGGCTGCTTAACAGAATGCCATGAACGGGGTGGCTTATCAGCAGCAGGCATTTATTTCTCCCGGCACTGGAAGCTGGAAGTCCAAGGTCATGGTGTCACCATGGTCAGGTTCTGGTGAAAACCTCTGGGTTACAGACAGCTGACTTCTCACTGTATTGTCCTCACATGGCGAGCAAAGAGCTAGTTCACTCTCTGGCCTCTTCTTCTCAGGGCACTGGTCCCACTCATGAGGGCTGACTCTACCCTCATGACCCAATGACCGCAGAACGGCCCTACATCCAAATACCATCACACTGGGATTAGAATTTCAGTATGATTTTGGGAGGGACACAAACGTTCAGTCCCTAACTGATGAAAATCCAAATCTATTGTTCTACTTGGGAAGAAGTGCAGCAGATCTCCCCGAAACACTGTTCCTGTCTCATTAGCATCGGCGATAGTACTCAGCACCTGGCGAACAGCTGTGGGATTGAACGGGGAGGAGCTGGCCCAGAACAGATTCAGAGAGGACATCTCATCAGATGAACAATGGCCCATGGGTCTGACTGCGGCACTGCGGGCTGTGTGCTGGAAAGGAGCTCTGCTTTACGGGGGAACAGCAACTGTGTGCCTCTTAACGGATTAAGAGAGAGATGATGTTAGCGGGCTCACAACTAATGGCAAACAGAGCAATGTAGTTTCTTTCCAAGAGGCTACAGATAACTCTGTCCTCCCCAGTTCAAATTAGTCCGTCTTCCTTTCTGCTTTAACAGTATATTATCTGGATTTCTGCATCAGATGTGAGCCATTTCATTCTTGAACGTGCTACTGGTTCACGGGTTGATAATGTGAGGATGGCTTAAACAGGGATCCCACAGGGACCCCACTGCCTACCTTGGGAGGCACTGGGTAAATTTTTATAAATAACATATGATTTGTTACCCTTTAAGATATCAATAGACCCACACATTTTATTTTTTTATTTAAATTCAATTAGCCAATCTATAGTACATCCTTGGTTTCAGATGTAGGGTTTAGTAATGCATCAGTGTCTTAACACCCAGTGCTTATCACATCACGTGCCCTCCTTAATGCCCATCACCTAGTTACCCCATCACCCCACCAACCTCCCCTCCAGGAACCCTCAGTTTGTTTCCTAAGGTAAGAGGTTTGTCTCCCTCTCTGATGACTTCTCATTCAGTTTTCCCTCCCTTTCCTTATGGTCCTCTGGGCTGCTTCTTATATTCCATATGTGAGTGAAACCATATTATAATTGTCTTTCTCTGTTTGACTTCTTTTGCTCGGTATAATGCCCTTCAGTTCCATCCACATCAATGCAAATGGTAAGATTTCATCCTTTCTGATGGCTGAGTAATAGTCCATTGTATATATATATACACCACATTTTTATCCATTCATCTGTTGATGGACATCTGGGCTCTTTACACAGTTTGGCTATTATGGACATTGCTACTATGAACATTGGGGTGCATGTGCCCCTTCGGATCACTACATTTGTATCTTCGGGGTCAATACCCAGTAATTCAATTGCTTTAGATCTGTACATTTAAAAAGAGACTTCAAATAATTTAGCAATATAATTTTGTTGATAGTCTCAATAGTTCTGCAAAGAGTATCTGAGATTATCTCCATTTATCAGAATGAAAAATTGAAGAAAATAAGAGTGACCTACTTCACTGGAATGATTAGGAATAAGAAAGAGATAAAGAGATATCTTCTTATTTAGTCTACTTCTGTACATGCTAGACCAGGACACAGTGATCCTATTTTTCATTTCACTAGATAACAGAAGAGCAACATTTTTGGAGAAATTCGTGACTTTTAAAGTCAGTTGTGCTCTAAAACATACTATTTTCAGCATAATTATTTAATGTGGAAAGAATGTGGTCAAGAATATAGTTACATGTGATTTATAATGGGTAGCATGCAAGGGCACTTCCTTTTCTGAAACATAACCTTTGTTTTTAAGATTTTATTTATTTGAGAGAGAGGGCATGGGAGTGAGGGAGGAATGAAAGAGCAGAGGAGGAATGAAAGAGGGAGAGGGAAGAGCAGACTCTGTGCTGAACCCAACACAGGTCTCGATCTCATGACCCTGGGATCATGACCTGAGCTGAAACCAAGAGTAGGAAGCTCAACTGACTGAGCCACCCAGGGGCCCCTCTGAAACAAATTCTTAAGAAAGATAATTTTAGAAGTTGTCTGCACAGTTTCTGACTCTATCCCTACTCTGTCTTCTAGTACCATAACATATTTATACAAATAAAAGACATTATCATTAAGATTTAAAAACATACATTATTATCCACATACACACAAAGAAAAATCTCACAGGTAGCTTGAGTTGGCAGACACATATCTAGTCTCTGCCTATCTTGGTGTCTTTCTTTTGTTGCTTTCAGCTCATTGATGATGAAAGGGCTTTTCATCTCCCTTGCTTATTTCTCACATTTCAGGAATCAATGTATCAGATACATATGGGGTTTAGATGGATTAAAGAGTTAAAGATTTGACATTTATGAAGGTGAGGAAGCCTTGGAGCTTAAGGCTCATGGATAGGTATTATTGTACCATTGGATCAATTGTGTTTTTGAAGCTCTTTAGAAATTAAATTGCTGTGAACTTTCACTTAGGAATTGTACATTTTATAGAATGGGTTGCTAGATTGTTAAAATATTAATTGATCTCAGCGTACTCATTTTCAACATTTTTGATTTCTGTTTTCACTAGTTGAGTTTTGGTAGCCTCCTTTTAATGTGGTTAAAAGACGACTTATTTACGGAGTCCTGTTAATTAATGTATGTCAGACTCTATTACTGTGGGACTGTGGTGGGACTTCCTAACCTTTAGAATCCTGCCGGGAAACTTCCAAATCCAAGTATGTGATTGTTCCGTGGACATTCTCCCAGCCACTCTCTGCACATCGGCCTTCTCTTGCCTACTTTTTTTTTTTTTTTTTTACCATAATTAAAACTTGTGAATCCACATAATTGTCTCCATCATCCTCATTCTGTATACCAAACGACCGAGAACACACAGGGCATCGGGCGATAGGAGAGGAGACCTCAGATCTGGCTACAGATGTTTAGACTGAGGGATGTTGTTGAGAACTATTTTCTCAATGGAACAAAGCAGGGCTCTATATCCGCACACCTGCAGTTGTTTTCTTGGATTTAGATTTTATTTTGAACAATTCTAATTGATTCTTTGATACTCAGGAAGACTCATCCAAGAGTGTGTTTTTGTCATTGTGATTTCTTATAAGGATGAGGGATTTAGCGGATCAGGGAGGGGCTGTGTTCTCAAGGCCTCGATGGCCACCTTTGGTGTATCTGCCAGGCCCCCACTTTAATGCAGTTGAAACCCCTGTTGGACCCATACGGTCTTAGAGAACCACATGGGAGGACCAGATCTTGCAGCCAAGACAGTGTCGCATATTAGAAAAAGTAAGGGCTTGCTTTTCCTTTTTCTCTCTAGAGTTTTGGTTCTAAAGTCAGGAAAATCCTGGCTTTAGCATGTACTAGTGGGGAGGTTTTTTAAACCCTTTAAGCCTCACTTTCTCCATCTGTATAATGGGAATATTAATACACATAGGTGTAGCCTTGTTGTGGGGGTTGAATGAGTTTGTATGTAATGCAGCTAGACAGGGTATGGCACATGGTAGTCATGCCGTTGGTGTCCCTTGCCTTTCTTCTAATAGAGGGTGTGTCTAGTTGAACACACCCACTTCTCCCTAATGGACCTTCTGTTTACCTTCAGTAATTTTTCATGATGCCAATTCGCCTTCCACCCCCATTTCCGAGGGAGTCTTGTCAGTGGTTCTGCCTCCCTGTCTCTTTCCTTTTCCATCACTAACTTGGGATGAGTACTTTCTGGGGAAACATGATGTTTGGAACTGCTAAGGAGACAATGTACTTCCCAGAGCCAAGGATCGGAGTTTTAATGAGTTCTTTCACTAGTGAAAGAGGGCGGTGCTAGGCCGTCCTGGGGCTCTCACCCTGCAGTCTGCCATTGCGAGGGCCAGGCACTTAGAAGCCGGATGAATGTGCACTACTGTGTGTGGATGAAAAAACTGTGAATGTTTCTCAAGTTGCTGGAGAGAGAAGTACAAATTAGATTATTAATGATCATACGGAGGTATGAGCCGACAGTCTATTTAGTTTCATTATTAAAACAAGTGTGGTTTTGGACGATGCGGATGTTTCCCCTTTTTATTTAGATGGCAAAGAATATTCATTAAGGATATCAATAAAGACCGTGTCAGTGATTTAGCCTCCGAAGCTGCCCCCTGCATGCTAAAAGACGGAAAAGAAAATTTAAGTGGTGGAGAATGAGAATGTGAGATTGGAAGCCAAATTATAAACTCATTTCAACTCTTGGCCTGCAGGCACTGGAATAACATTATTTGTTGTCAAGGATGGAAAACAACTCAGATTCAGGTCCAAGTGATTATTCCACTTTGGCATTGCTGCCTTTCTGCCAACAGCAATTCCATTTGGACATAGATTAATTAGCCAAGCAGGGGTGGAAGTGTCGGTGGTGAGAGCAAAGCCAGGAGAGGCCGAGCTGCAGCCCCGAGTCCCCCAGAGTCAACGTGGAGGGCACCGTTCGGGCCCCCGAGAGGACGGCCCCGGGCCGGCCCAACCCACTTGAACCTCAAACCCACAGTAAACTGGGAGGAGGGTGCGGATCCAAATGGACGTGGAGTTGTACTGTTCATGGGGATGCCTCGGAGAAAACCTACGAATTTAGGCGCTGGGAGAAGCAGAAATGTGACAGATCCGCTGTAGACACGTCCGCTGTCCCCATGGAGAAAGGACGAGCGGTGGCAGGCCCGCGGGGCTTCTCAGTCTTGCCTTGGCATTCTGTCCCTTCTTTATTCCTGCTGTGAAACGGGAACAGTAGTATTGTAAACTTTTTGCTGTTCCTTGAATTATAAAGACAACATGAGATCAGATCGTGACACTCTTGGGAAAGAGGACTGTTAATTAATCGAAGATAGCATTGCTGTAGTTATTAACACTTCTCTAACAGGAGGGCCTAGTCCCTTTCCAGAATATTTTCCCGGCCTTTGCTTCCAGAATTTGTTGCTTGTACCTCTTTTCCATCTGCTTTTATCTTCGTCGACATATCTATGGCCTCCAATGTAATTCCTTAAAGGCAGGGGTGGCGCGGGGCGGTCGCTGATCCCCGCCTGTGCCTGTCCACACTCGGCCTGGACCTGGGGGTGGCGGGCAGCGCAGGCGGGCGGGGGCCGGGGAAGCTCGGGGCAGTGTGTGCGCCCCCGTCCCCTCCGCGCCCGCCCGCGGGACAGCGCCTGCCGGGCGCGGGACCCGTGGTGAGGGGCGGGACTGGGGATGCGCGCCCCGGGAGCGGGGCTTTCTAGGCGGCCTGGGACTCTTTAGAAGCGTGTGCACCCTTTCCGTCCCTTGGGCAAAACTTCAAGGAGGATTTGCTTCTTTGTAACATTGCATTCCATGAAAACATTAAGAAGAGAGAGAGAGAGAGGGAGAGAGAGAGAGAGAGAAAAGAAAAGAAAAGAAAAGAAAAAAAAAGTGGTGGCGCTGCACGCGGTCCTTGCAGAGGGGGGCAGCACTTTCACTCCTGACCCCAACCTGGAAGCCCAAGTGACTTGGCCGCTGATAGAGCGCGCGAGGCGAGCCGCGAGTGCAGAAGCAGCGCGTGGGCAGCGGGCACGTTTCTCTCGGGCGAGGTTTGCGTTTTGGGGGGAGGTTCCTTCTCAAGTCAGTGTGCTTGCCTTCACGCACACTTCTGTAGGGCTTCAGCCATTTGTTTTAAACCGCGCGTGTGCGTGTGTGTACAAATATTTTATATTTTATCCGTTAAAATAGGGAGGGGGAAATACCGTCCTGGATGTGGGGATGAATTGTATTTTATATCCTAAATGATTTAAATTTCTGCCGTTTTGTAGTATCACCTAGAGCGGAGACATGGAAATTCACAGGGGGCTCCTACTTCTTATTTTTATTTTATTTTATTTTTTTATGTTTTAGATTCCTTTCCGTTTCAAGGAAAGAAGCCAAGGTATTTTTACCCAAAGGAGGAACGATGTAGTTCCAGGCTAAGCTTCTTTTCTTATACTTACAGGTAAGTGAGTCTGTTCATCAAAGATTACTTAAGAAATGAACTTTGGTATGGTCTGAGTTGTATTCAGTATCCTGGTTATGTTTGAAATGTGTTAAATTTCATTTTACTTTCAATAGCTTGGTTAACAACAAATTATTATTTTAAGATATGAATGCTTTTTCAAAGTAGTTCAATTATTTGGCTGCCTGGAATCTTTTTATTCACTTTGGAAAGCTTATAATGTACATTTAATGTTACCAACTTCTTTAGAATTTATTTCTTCTCACAGTAGCAAATGACTTAAGCCAATAATATAATTAGAAGAATTACTTAATTCTTCTTAAAAAATATTCGCCTGAATAGGCAGAGTTGTTCTCTTTTTGGAAGTTGTGACAGACTATTAAGCTTTCTCAAATAGTTAGTCCATAATCAAATGGGCACCATAATTCTGACCGTGCTACAAAATAGTTCTTTAAGTAAAATAGTTTAGGAAATTGAAGAATGATCTTCCTTTCTAACTTACATCATAAGGGTATACTTTCTAGAATCTTGGAGAATAGTAGTCCAATGGATTATATGGTTGGTTTTTGTCTGGGGACAAATATAAAGCTATGGAACACCCTTTTAGGTCTGCTCTTATAACCAGTAATTTTGAGTTTCACTGCGATAAGATATTTCATTACATTTGGCAAGACTAAACTTAAAAAACAGCAAGAACCTTAGGGACATCATTAATGTTGAAATGCAACAGTGTGAAATTTGAAGTTGTATACATGGCTTCTGTCTTCAGCAGAGCAAACCTTTTCTAGTTTTCATTAGAAATGGCTCAACAGACATAAAAGTAAAAATAGGTAAGTTGTGCTCAGCATATGCACATTTTCTCTCACCTTTCCTTTTCATTTAGCAAATTTCTGTAGAGGTTTTGTTTAGGATTTGTTTTGTTTTGTTTTTACTTTTGTCACACTGATTAAAAGGAAAGAATGGAAGTCAAAGCATCTGATTTGATTTTACATTAATGAACTGCTTTGCATTAAAACAATGGGGTGTGCAGAGTATAAAAGGGATTGTAACTGAGTTACTATCAATAGAAAAATAAAAATGACCTTGGCCAAAAGTTAATAATACAAACAAAAATAAAAGAATAATTCTTCACCAATTTTTTTCTGAGTAGAAAGTCATGTGGCTCTCAGGCCTAAGCAATTTAGGGCCAACTTGAGGGACATACGAAATTATTCTGATCTTTGGTCTCGGGATGTTTCAAGTTTTGGGGGATGGCTTGGATGATGTAGAAAACAGTGTCAGTAGAACATCATGTAGATCCTAATTATTAAAATCTTGAGATAATAATAGAGAAGAGCCAAGTCAATTTTACAAAATAGAGAAGTGGTAGAAAGCTGACTAAGGTCAAGCTGGGCAAAAAAGCAAAGTTATAGGATGTTTGTGCTCTAGTCCAAGCCTGTTAGAGTAGCAAGACGTGGAAGGCTTGGGAGGCCAACGGGCAAAGCTGCAGCCCGAGTGGGGTTTTAGTGGCGCTCACAGTGCTGTGGACCCCTGGGCAGAAAGAGGGGAAATTGCTAAGAATCCAAGGCTTTACCTGGTCAGTACCAACTTGGGAAAGCCAGCCTTCCAGGAACGTCCCTTTACACATTGAGGCCTTTTTAGACTGAGGAACTTGACTGTCACTCAGCAGTGGTCCTTCCCCAGACTTGCAAGAAACAAACATGTGATTTGGGAAAAGAGTGACTGGGTTGTGTTCTTCCTCTGGTCGGCAGACCCTCCACACGAACACCTGGTGAGCATGGAGGTCAAGCAAGGACAGTTCAATTGTTGATTCAACTATTTACCATAAAAGTTTGGCAATAAGGATGTCCTTCGCAGAGCCTATGGTCCCACACCATTTCTTCCCCATCTGCTACTGCCCGCCATGTTGTCACCCCTACTCCATGCCCTGTTGATATGTTTCCTGTCTCTTCCAACCCAGAAGTGTGTTGCATTTCCACACATGCTAATTCCTCTCCTCCTGATGAGGGAAAGGTGTGCTCCAGATCACACCTGCTCCATCTCTACTTTCTGCCCCTCCCCCACTCACTGTGCGTGCAGAAGCTCTGGTGGTCTTCATACTCCTCTTTCTGCTTGCCCTATTTTCTTCCTTGCTGCTCTCCTGGGGAACTTTTCTCACCCTTCAGCACCAATTCCTACAATGAGCATCACCAGCATTCCGAAACAGCTCCTAGGAGGCCCTGACAACAGGAGTGGAAGAGCCAGTCGGTAATGTGGAAAAGTGAAGAAAGAATATCTCCTGGTCCCTGCCCAATGCTCCTGCTTGGTCACAACTCTTTATCCCAGGGTCTCTCGGAGTCTTATCTGAGCTGGGCACAGGCCTTTCAGTTCTCATGTTGGTGGTGTAGTCTGTTCCTTGGCAGTGTCTGGGGGCATAGAAACCCTCTTTGTAGACAGATAACCTTGTAGGCCCTTTATAGTTCTGGGAGATCTTGAAATGTGATGACCAGATAACATAAGATGGTAGCTGGTTCAGTCCTTTTTGGGGTGAAGTGGGTGTGATAAGTAAATACTAATATGAAGCTATCATATAGGAAATTGGCACGTTGCTCATATTTGAAAAAAACAGAGACTTAAGTGGAGTAGTTTGTGTTTTATGAATTTTTGGATATGTTTTCAACTTTTAAAATATTTCCATTTAATGGCATGAAGTGTGACACAAAGTCTGTAAGCTTTTAATGAGTGTCAGCTTTTGCTGGTACAATTTTAATTTATACTCCTGAGCCACAATTTGTTTTCTGCAGTTGAAGCTACTCCAGGCAAGCCAGGGCCGGGAGACTCACACTGGCACTAGAATGGGTACGAAGTGATGCATGCCTTCTAGTGGGTTTTCATTTCTTTCGGTTGATTGACACTTAATTAGGCCTTGCGTTTTGTCTTTTCTCTTCTCTTTTGGGGCTCTGCTTGAGATTCCCTTTCCATCGACTTAGTTTCTCTCTCCCAAGTTTGTGCTTCAGCCTCTCACATCTGTGTCTGGTTCTGCTGTTCCGGACTCCCTTCCTGTCTAGGACTCGGATCTGGAAGACCTTTCCTGAGCCCCAGTGACTGAGGGGCTGAGCCATTGTGCCTCCCTCTCACCTTATTTCTCCCACTGTTTTCTGCTGTTTACCAGTTAGACAGCTGTCCAGTGGCCAGCACTGCCCTCAGAGGAGGCTCAATCTCTGCAGTTTCAGCACCTCGCCTGTGTTTGTACTTATTTGTAGCCACAAACAAGTGTTTGGATGACTTTATGGTATCGAAAACCCTCATCAGAACCTAGTAATGTCAGTATTGTATTTTATTTTATTTTTAAGATTTTATTTATTGATTTGACAGAGAGAGATATATAGTGAGAGAGGGAACACAAGCAGGGAGAGTGGTAGAGAGAGAAGCAGGCTCTCTGCCAAGCATGGAGCCCGATGTGTGGCTTGATCCCAGGACCCTGGGATCATGACCTGATCCGAAGGCAGACGCTTAACGACTAAGCCAACCAGGTGCCCCGTAATGTCAGTATTTTAATGTGCTGAGTGCTTCATGGTATACCTACCTTTCCCTTACCTTCTTCTGTCTTAACTTGGGTATTTTCAGAGCTACTATGGAGGTGGGAGGGGAGGGATTTGAACCCAAATGTTCTGACTCCAGCACCAGTGCCCACTTAGTTTCATGTGTTAGAAACGTTAAGTCCAAGAAGGTTGGCTGCAAACCACCTGGCCATCCACAGATAAGTGGATAAACAGAATGTGGACCATACATACCGCGGAATAGCATTCTACCTTAAAAAGGAAGGAAGTTCTGCTATGCGCTGCGACATGGATTGAACCGTGAGGATGTGAGGTGAAATAAGCCAGCTATAAAAAGAGATAAAATATTGTAGATCTCAGCTTGCATGAGGTATCCAGAGTCTTCAGGTTCATAAGGACAGAAAGTGGGATGGTGGTGGCAAGGGGCAGGGGGAGGGGTGAATGCAGTGTTGTCTAATTGGTAGAGTTTCCATTTTGCGAGACAAAAACTTCTGAGGTTTGTTGTATAACACTGTGAATGTACTGAATACTTCTAAACTAAATACTTAGAAATCATTGACATGGCAGGGGCACTTGGGTGGCTCAGTCGGTTGAGTGTCAGACTCTTGGTTTCAGCTTAGGTCATGCATGGTCTTGGAGTCTTGGGGTCTTGGGGTCCTGGGATTGGGGCCCCTGCGGCGGGATCTGTGGTCAGCACAGACCCTGCTTGTCCCTCTCCTTTTGCTTCTCCTCATGCTCTCTCTCTCTCTCTCGAATAGATATATTACAAATCTTAAAAATCATCGAGATGGTGACTTTTATGTTATATGTATCTTACCAAATTAAAAATAACAAAAAGTCAAAGACCTTGGTTTTAAAAAAGATATTTAACCCTTTAAAAAATTGAATTTCTTTGACTTGGGGACTTTTCCTTCCTTACGCTTTATTTTTAATTTGCTCAGATCTTTAAATCACTTTTTATTTAAACATGTATTATGTAACCAAAACAGACTAGATTTACATTGATAAGATCTTTGGGCTTTACTTCCAGACCCTGTTATTCCTTTTCTTATCTTTGCCTACATTTGCAGTTAAAATCTGATTCAAAATTATCCACTTTCTCACCTGTTTTTCTTCAATAAAGATAATAGGATCTTACTGCTTGTCTAGAAATACTTGTATGACACTTAAAAAATTACTTGTATGATTAAGGGCAGAAATGTTTGTTCTGTCACAAACAGAGGGCACAACAGACTCCAGGCTTTCATTTGATTGCTCATAAGGAGCCAGCTACTTCAGTCTTTTTTTTTTTTTTTTCCCATCACACTAATGGACGTTTTATGTGGAAAATCATGACTCTAAAACTAAATAACACTCTGGTGCTTGAAAGAGCACAATTTCAAGATGTTCACCTGACACCCAGGAAGCAGCTCTCTTTTTACTCAAAGGTTCTGACCCAGTGTGTAATATCTTTCCTGAAGAATTTAAAATGAAACTCGAATCCTGTCAGCCTAGGGACATGTTTGTGGAGAAGGAAAGGCAAGGATCTAATTCAGGAGCTGTGTGTAAAGGTTTGAGGGGAAAGTAGGGATGAAAATTAGAGGTGGAGGTGGGCACAGGAAAGAATTATAACCTTGTGGAAACTTCTAGCTCAATTTAAAAAAAATTTTTTTTTTTTTTTATTTCACAGAGAGAGAGAGATCACAAGTAGGCAGAGAGGCAGGCAGAGAGAGAGGAGGGGAAGCAGGCTCCCTGCAGAGCAGAGAGCCCAATGTGGGGCTCCATCCCAGGACCCTGGGATCATGACCTGAACAAGGCTTTAACCCACTGAGCCACCCAGGCACCCCTCAATTGTTACTTAGATTTTTCTTCCTTTTTTTTTTTTTTTTTTTTTTTTTTTTTTTTTTGAGAGAGAGCCCACATGAGGAGAGGTTTGGGGAGGTGGGTGGTGGGGGTAGAAGGAAGGGTCAGAGGGAGAGAGAATCTTGCCCTATATGGGGCTTGTTCTCACTGACTCTGAGATCAAGACCTGATCTTAAATTGAGTTGGATGTTTAACCAACTGAGCCACCCAGGTGCCCTTAGATTTTTTTTAACATTATAGACAGGATTGTATGGTTAGGGACATCAGAAAACACTAAATTCTTCTTTACTATTAGGAAACCATCTAATCCAAATTGTTACATTAAAATTTTTTTTCCAAAGCTCCTTAAAAATATGTGGCAATTAGAAATATTAATATTTACACTTAAATCTTTTAATAAGGAGTTGCATATTTTCAACTCAACAAACAAATGAGACTTTACTACAAGTTAGACTTGAAATACACTTTGTGTATTTCACACAAGTGGTGTGAAGTGCCAGTTCTTGGATTGGAATTTAGTTTCTGGTGAATGTGCCAGTCATCTGCAGAAAAATGAGAACAGTAAGGTGACGTCTTTCAAAGAGCTAATACTCACTCTGAAGGAATAAACTTCACTTTGAGGCTTTGGTCTTTTTTCTTATGTATTATTTAAAATATCTGTTCTTTTTAGACTATAATGATAATTAATATTTAAAGTTCTATTTCTTGACAAATTAAAATGTTGGATATTATTTAGGATTTTTGGTTGTAAGAAACAGGAAAGGTATATATTGGAAGAATGTCCCAGAATTGATAGCAGAACTAAAATCTCATATTTAATTAACACTTGCAGCCAGGGCTACTTGTATCATTAAACGTGTTTTTATAAACACATTTATAAAACATGTGAATAACCAACTTAGTCTCAAGCATGTGGGATCCATGCCAAGGAATAGAGGTCTTAAGAGAGAGGGAGAAAAGGATTAAATTAATAGCATTTGACTTTTATGATTTTTTTTCATAGCCAAGTAAAATAAAGCACTTACCTATAGTCTTGGACCATTGTCCTAATTGGAATCCTGACCTAAAGTTGGAATGTGGATTAGCTGACTGTATGAGGGTTGTGTGGTTTTCATCATCTAACTCTTCTTGCCCTGAAGTCGTGTTGTGGGTTTCGAGCTTTGTGTTATTGCTTATCTCACTACAATTTGATTCATCACATCTTAGTTATTATTTTTAGTACTTGGAAGCCCGATTATGGATATCACCGTGGCCTGCCTTCTTTCCATCATTTAATGCTTTGACCGCTGTCTTTTCAACTCTAACTTCCCTTGGCTTACATTAAGTGACAGTAAGCTCTTACAGTTTTCCCCTACTTGTCTGGCTGATCCTGCACAGTCCCCTTCCCATCACTTACATAACTGGTGTTCCCTAGCATTCTGTACTCTCTGTCTTTTCACTCTATACGTCTGTTTCTTCTGGTCTAAATGGTGAGCATTCATCCACTTCCTGCTTCTTTCCAACGTGGCTCCCCCAGCTCACACGACACTTTGGGGCTGCAGACTCCTGGCTATCTCTACAGCAAACCCCACCAGTGCCCTCCACTCAGTGTCCCCAGCTGAGCTGATTAGGTTAAAACCAGGTGAGGGGGTCCTGTTTCCTGCTTCTCCCCAACTAGCATGCTACTCTCAACAACTCAACACTTGTCTAACTTGGACCCAGTATGAACAAATGTAAGTGATAACTAACTACCAAGTTGTGGGTGAAAATGAGTGCACACATGACTGAATTTCTTAGGATAAAGTTGCCAAGTGGAGACACGTTCTCAACCATACTTCGGACTGTTCCAAAAAGATGATACTGTAGAAGCCCCATATGCTGATGTTCTAGGAGCCTGGGGCAAGGGCATTAATCCCCCACATTGCAGGAGAGGTCCTTTGAAGGGAGATACTGTCCAACCTCGGTTCGCATAATGCCACAGTTATCCAGGGGCATGGCTTTCTTCTCTGTGTCTCCCCTCTTGGGAGTCCAAATTTGAAACCCTCAACACAAATGGTAGACTTCTGGCTCTGATTTATTTCATACTTGTAGGCCCTATGAGACTAGCATTTCAAATAGGCAACAACAACAAAAAGTCATAAGCAGGATAACTCCATTAGATAACAAGGTCATTATAATATAATACCACCCTCAATAGATCCTAGCCAGTGAGAACTTAACACAGACATTATTTCTCTAAATTATTACTTGATTCTGAGGAACATGAAATAAAGTTCCTCTATGCAGACTTTAAAAAATCCAGTAACTTATTTCCTTCCAGAATGTTGATTACCTAAGTATAAATACTACCCACATCGTTACCCTTTCTCACAGTATGCCAGTGCACTAAGTCAACAAATTTGCTGAGTGTCTCCTAGGCACTAGGCAGTATTCTAGGAGTTGGAAATACAGAAGTGAACACGAGATGAAAGTCCCTGCCCTCATGAAGCTCTTATTCAGGATCTAAGAGTCCAGATATTTAGCAAGACAACTGGATTTTTGACATTTCTATTTTCTTCCGAGGTTTACTGACTACTATAAGTCCTGTCTCTTTCTGATCACAAGAATCGTGGATTGGTAGAGCTGAAAGAAATGGATCCAGCTGCTCTGTGCATGGCGTGAATTCCGGGCAGGCAGGCAGGGAGCCTCGCGATCCTAGCTACACTTGGCCGGATGACCTGCGATGACCTCTTCACATCCCTAAGCCTCAGTTTTCTCGCCTGTTAAACAAGGACTGGATTCAAATCTGATTCAAGCATGGTAGTTGAAGGGTGTTTGGGAGTTCTGGTTGGCACCCTGACTGAGTGGGCCCAGGAAGGCTGAGTAACTTCCATGTCATGGACAAGCCTAGTCCAGGTCACAGAGGTTCTGAGAGCTGGGCTGGGAACAGGACCAGAGATATGCTATATTCAGTTTGGGGCTTTTTGTGGACTCCATGCCATTCCATCCTTTTCAGGATTGTAAACATGCTCTCTGATTTCCATTCATTTGGAATAGGCTAGGTAAGGCAGTAGATACATGTGTTTGATGGGAAAGCTGTCCACCAAAATCTGCAGACTGGACAGAGCAGGGAGCTTCTTGTTATCATTCTAAAGCTACCTTGATTTGCAAAATATCCCCTGATTTTTATTAAGAAAATCTTTTCATAGCTGAAGCTCAAATACATAAAATTAAAATTATTATGTCAACTAGATCTAATTTCTACCAGGATCTAGTTAATTTGCATAGCTATTGTATCTGATTATGCAAAAATATAGACCTTATTACAACATTGGTTTGGAGGAGATCTGTAACATCCAAAGCCCAAAGTGAATAATGCCAAAATATTTTACAAGCAAATCATTAATCCATAGAAAATAAGCAGCTTATGGGGAGAATAATATGCGAACCAAACCAGAAAGGTTACATAAGGAAATCTTATCAAATAAACGGTGTATTGAATAATTGTTTTTTTATTCATTGGTAAACAGGGTATAATGCAATACTCTCCAAGAGGTAAAAATCGGGCCTCTGTACCTGAGAGGCATCATAAATGAAAGAAGCAATGTTCATCTTTTGCTAGTTAGGCTGAAACATCATCTCTGCCTCCTGTCTGTATATGGTGAAAGTATCATCTTTCTCCTCATGGTCATTTAACCCTCAACCTGCCCTCCTGACACGTATTTGGGTGACTGAAAGGCTCAAGAAGGATTACAAAACATCCCAGAAAGAGTCTTTTACCTGTCAGTGGTTTCCACACTGGGGTACCAAGGTACTCCAGGGCACCAAAGGGAATTCACAGCTGTGCTTTGGAATATTGTAAATTTTCAAGTAAAGTATGCTAGATCTCTGTTGGCCATTGTGCAAACCACTAGGTAGCTCATACTTTCAGCATTAGATTGATCCCCACTCCTTTTGATGATATCACATCTTTGGGAAACCACATTTTCAGCAGTTACTGTGATGAAAAGCAACTGCTACACAAAATTAGGTGTGGTATCTAATCTGGTCCCAAGGTCTGAGAAGGGCTGCAGTGCCCGAGGGAGGCACTCATGCCCTAGGTCAGTGATGGTGGTGGGGGATGAGGCAAAAACTATTCTGTTTCTTTCAGTTCATTGGACTCTTGAACAGCTACTAAGTTGTTAGGACATAAATACTCATAAGCTAGTGGACCTAACTGCTTAGTGGAAAAAAAAAAAACGGTTAGCCATTTCTTTTAGTCAAGGAGTGTTAGAAAAATTAATGAGACCCCAAGGGCACCCTGCACTGAGAAAGTGAGACCTTGGGCCTAAGCTCTTGGTCAGTCTCCAAATTGCACAGAGGAGAGCAAATTTTCGTTTTCAAAGAGCAGGTATTTGAAAAAGGGCTCAGGTCCTTGAGCCATCACAGAGGCAGCAACAGTGGCAGGGGCTTCTAGAGAAGGGCCAGGACTGCTAGAGGGCCTGTGTCCCACCTGGTGTGGCCACTGCCATCTTTGTTCCTGGGGACATAGGTTCAGATACAGAGGGAGGAATGACTGGATATGGGTAATGAACATGGGCTAGCGCTAAAGATATATTTTCACATAGTCTGCGTTTTTTTTTTTTTTTTCAATTTGAAACTTGGGAGTGTAGACTCTTGGAATAATTCACAGTGCTACAGAATATAAGCATTCTGCAAAAAACCAGCAACAGTTACTACAGTTCCCTTTCAGGCCTTAAATCCATCAGTCTTCATCCAACTGAGGTTTGGCCTAAAATGAAGATCAGATGGGAGCCTCCACAGGAGCCAAACATCTTGATTATAAAAAATCAACGAATGTTACTTTTCTTATGGGGAAGAAACTGACTGATAGGTATCAAAACACAAGGGATGAAAATGAGAACCAAGTGTTGAGTTGTTGGGAGTAGCATCCTAGGTAGGGAAAATTGGGAAATAGGACCTTCATTGCCTGGTTCTGAACCAATTTCCGGTGGGCTCAGCCCTGGGGCAGGAGTGCAGGAATGCAAATAGCTTTTGAAATGAGTATGTTTGTCAGGCTGTCCTTTAGGAAACTTCTAGAAACAGTTAATGGGGGACAATTACATTAGACCAGCACTAACCCAAGTGGTTTCCAGATTACTAATACCATAGAATGCTTTTCAAAAGGAGGTTTTTTTGTTTTTGTTTTTGGTGATCAGATAAGCTTAGAAAATGTACTTAATGACAGAATACCAGACACCACTGCCTGGAAGGCACATGTCCATAAGCTTCCAGGTTTAGAGATTACACATTTCTCAACTGTTAGCTCTGAACCGTGATCATTTAATTCGACTCTCATGTTCTGTTGATGAACAAAGTACAGAGGTGAGAGATCTCAAAAGTCGTAAGGCTGGTGGGTGGCAGACAGGACTTCTTATTTTGTTACCATAGATAGTGGTGCCTTTAACTGGAATTTTTTTTTTTTTTTTTTATTTGACTGAGATCGCAAGTAGACAGAGAGGCAGGCAGAGAAAGAGGCAGGGGTAAGCAGGCTCCATACTGAGCAGAGAGCCCAACGCGGGGCTCGATCCCAGGATCCCGGGATCACGACCCGAGCCAAAGGCAGAGGCCCAACCCTCCGAGCCACCCAGGTGCCCCTTAACTGGAATGTTTTTAAGAAACACTTTAGCCAAGCCCATTAATGCCGCAGACTATCAGGCTTGGCCCAGTTTGTGCTTCTCCTTCGTCACTGAATCATAACTAAGCAATGTAAACATACCCCAGAAGCTGTGGGCTGAGCAGAGTGACAGTTGTCAGCATTCAGCTTCATTGCTTTGAGCTCTTGTAAATCCAGAGGAGGAGCAGGTGGCCAACAGAATTTGGAAGCCTTTGGAATTTTATTCCAGTTGCTCAGTTACTGCAGAACGATCATCGGTTCTTTGTTGGCAGTTTCAACCAAATGTGGGGGCTGTGTGGCTCATCTTCTACAAGGTAGCAGGAAGGTGACGGCAGTTTAAATAAGCTGAAAGGGAACGCCTGCAGGTGAGTCTAATCCTGAGCAAAGCTTCTAATCAAAGTAATTGGATGGATAGTGATTGATAATTTTAGTGAAAGTTGAATGTAGGCCTCTGCTATTACGTTGTTTGGAATTACACTTGCTTATTATTATCAGAAAGCACTGAGACATTTGGTAGCCTGATTAGTTTTGGGAAAAGTCACTTAGAATGGAATGAAATCATCTTACTTTTCATTTTAATGCCAGAGGCTGGTCTGATACTTTATATACTCCCTGGTTTTACACTGGGTTCAGTGCAGTCCAGAATGTTTTCTCTGAAGCACATGTGTTTTTGTCCATGTCTGCCAACCGTGGTCTAATCTGGTGTTGGTCCCCCTGGTCACTAGCACTTCTAACTGAGAAGTCTTTTGATGCCTCTCACAACAGTACCTGTTCTAATGGCTGCCTTTCTCCAGACTGAGCTCACTAATTTAGACTCTTCCTACTACAATAGATAGATTCCATTTATACTGGCCCAAGCAAAAAAGGGTATTGGCGCGGCTGGCTTCTGGGATTCTTTGATTCAGGACCTTACATTTCTTGGCTCTGCTCTTCATGTTGGCTTCATTTTTAGGTAGGGAAGAAAGGCTACAGCATCTAGATTTAAGTCTAGCCGAAGAGTGAGCATGCTTCTCAATCTCTTTTTTTCTTTCTCATTGTATCTCGTGTTTTGTCACATATAAATGTATCTCATAATTACATGATATATGTAATTCTTAGTTGAAGTACAGTTGACATGATAAGTTTCAGGTGTACAGTGTAGTGATTTCAAAGTTATAGACATAATGAAATGCTCACCATGATAAACGTAGTCACCCTCTGCCACCATACAAAGTTATTGCAATAGTATTGACTATATTCCCCAAACTGTACTTTGCGTTTCCATGACTTACTTAATTTATAACTGGAAGTTTGTGTCGCTAAATCCCCTTCACCTATTTTACCTTCACTCCCCTTTGTAAATCACCAATTTGTTCTCTGTATTTATGGGTCTGTTTCTGTTTTGTTATTGTTATTTATTTTTTTGTTCATTTGTTTTTTAGATTCTACATATAAGTGAAATCATACAGTATTTGTCTTTCTCTGTCTAACTTACTTCGCTTGGCATAATGCCCTCTAGGTCCTGGTTGTAAGTGGCAAGATCTCATTCTTTTTTATGGCTGAGTAATATTCCACTGTGTGTGTGTGTGTGTAAGAGTGTGTCTGTATCGCATCTTTATGCATTCATCTGTTGATGGACAGCTTGCTTCTGTATCTTGGTTATTACAAATAATGCTGCAGTAAACATAGCAGTACACATATCTTTTCAAATTAGTGTTTTTATTTTCTTTGGATAAATACCCAGAAGTGGAATTACCCATACAAGTGGGTTGTATGGTATTTCTATTTTTAATTTCTTGAGGAATCTCCGTCCTGTTTTCCAGAGTGCTGCACCCGTTTACAATCCCACCAGTACAAGAGGGTTCCTTATCCTTCTCTCAGTCTTTCCAGCATACCCTAAGACTGATTTTCATTAGTTTTGATTGGGTCATATGTCCATCTCTGAACCAGTCATTGTGGCCACAGGATTGAATTAGTCAGCTGGCCAGGTCTTGGTCATGGGTATCATTCCCGAGGATAGATGGTTTCTTTCACACGTGAGCTAGAGAAGGTGTTGATTTTAGGAGATACTCTCAGGATTTTTAAAAGAGAATGTCAGGACTTGAAGGGAAATGAGCAACAGGGGCTCTTTTCCTCAATTTGCATACTAGCATGTTGCTGATGTGCATTATAGGTTTTGAAAGGTCTAAGAGTTAGTCTTTCAATAGAAGTATTGATTTTTTTCTCCCAACATTTCTTCTTTTGGTTTCTCTAAACCATCTGTGAAAACTTTAGTCATGTTCTTCTATTATGCTATCATTCACCAGGACAGTATCTAAAGCCCCAGTAAATGGGGATGTGATTCCTATCTGTGATTCCTAGTCACAGCCATGACCTTCTTGAAAGGGCTAGGTGACTGGACACTTTTGTTTTTGAGCCTGTTTTTCTGTCCCAGCATTTTCAGGGCAATTTCATTTGGGTAAGACAAATAGCTTCCACAGAATCTGGGCTAGTAGATTATTATCACAATGATATTTTTAAGCCTTTGCATATGATTTCTTTTCCTATTAATAACTAAGACAAATAGGGACGCCTGGGTGGCTCAGTTGGTTAAGCGGCTGCTTTCAGCTCGGGTCATGATCCCAGCGTCCTGGGATCGAGTCCCGCATCGGGCTCCTTGCTCGGCAGGGAGGCTGCTTCTCTCTCTGCCTCTGCCTGCCACTCTGTCTGCCTGTGCTCACTCTCTCTGACAAATAGATGAGCCTGCTTCTCTCTCTGCCTCTGCCTGCCACTCTGTCTGCCTGTGCTCACTCTCTCTGACAAATAAATAAATAAAATATTAAAAAAAATAACTAAGGCAAATAATTTTCTTAGTTGAAAAAATCAGAATGAATTTCTGAATCCCTTGAAATGATGATGAGCTCACCATTCCTAAGTATGTATCATAGCAGTATTCTGTCTGTTAAGAGATCAGTCTCATCACGCCATGACAATAACTCTTTTTTATTGTCTACTTTATGGGCCTTAGGTTCCTGGAAAGTGAAATTATGAGTATATATTAGCATACTGTTGATACTCAGTAGCTGGCATATTTTCTTTACTTATTTTACCAGTTAGAGAAGCATCAGACTTCAATAAAAAGCTTTTTTTTTTTTTTGTAAGAGGAAGAAAAGGCCTTCTTTATTCCTAAGGTAAGGATGCTGCTGAGATATGAATGGTACATTGTTGTGGCACACTGTTTCTTTTTTTTTTTT
>ML110609.1:0-50606 GCA_003697995.1 Taxidea taxus jeffersonii
AACGAAAGAACTATTGATGGTTCTTATGACAGAAACCCAAATCCAGGCCGGTCCATTTCTAAGAGAAGTCTACTATAGGATCAAATATGGCAGCTGCTAAGCTGTCACAGAGGCATTCTCTTTTTTGTTCTTTTCCTTTCCTTTCTAATCTTCCAAAGCCCAAAGAATATAGGAACAAGAATGGGGGAAGGTAGGTCTAACATAATTCTGCCCTGGTCATTCCACCTTCCTTCATTCTTGAGTATCATGATCGTGGACAGCTCCTGGTTCTAATCACTATTTTATGTGACCCCTGCCCCCCCCCAATAAGATTAGCTACAGAAACAGAACATAAAGGGGAAATGAAGTGCCAGGTCCAAAATTATTTGAGGCCAGTGGGAGGAGTCCAGGAGACCCCTTACCTCCCCAGCTGACTCCTGCTCACATGCCCCAGAAACAGCTACAAAAGCCGGGCAGCTGTCAAGCTGGCCCTCACTTCCTGCCACATCTGTAACAACAGCACAATCAGAGAATGTTGGAGTTGGAAGGAAGCTGTAGAACATCTAACCCTGTCATTTTACAGACAAGGATCACATACTATTTAAAACAAAACAAACTAAAACACACATACCCACAAGGCCTTGTATTTGCAACAGACTGTATTTCTATCCCATCCCACACGCTGCTCTTATGGAGTGATGAAAACACTCCTCCCTCCGCAGAGGAGTGGGTCTCTCTCTCTATCCCTAACCCTGGGTGGACCTTTCAAACTGGCTTGACGAATATGACAGAAGTGACACTGGGTAACATGAGGCTAGGTCATAAAAAAGCTACACAGCTTCTACCCAGCTCTCCCTCTCCAGGCACATGTCTTTGGAGCCCTGAGCCACCATATTAAGGAGTCCAGCTGTCTTGAAGCCACTGTGCTATGGAGACCATACAGGGACAGAGAGAGATATCTCAGAACTTCCAGCTGTTCCAGCCCTTGGCCATTCGAACCCTTCTCAGCCAGACTCATGAGTCAAAGAAACTTCAAGATGACTTAGACCCCATCCACCAGCAACCTCATGAAAGTCCCCCAAGCCAGAACCACACAGCTGAGCCAATCCTAAATTTTGATCCCACAGAAACTGTGACAGATAATAAATGGTCACTGCTGCTTTAAGTTGAGGTCATTTTTATTGTTGGGGTAATCTGTTATGCAGGAATAGGAAACCACTACAAGATTCATTACAAAACCACAAAAAACTTTAGCCTCCATGTCAGTCGACTATTAATTAATTAAATTAGCCAGTAAACTATTCTCCAATTAGACTCCCTAAAACAATCTGCATGCCTTATCATTCTATATAATCTTACTTATTTAATTCACAGCTCTTATTGTCATAGGATATGACATACTATATAGGATCCTGAATACATAAGAAAATCTGTCTACTATTATATCCCTAGCACCTAGAACAGCACCTGACAGAAACCACAGGGGATCAACAACCACTGGTTGAATTAATAAATGAATGTATCTGCAGGTGAGCTGGTTTGGTCTTCCCATAACATTATTTGACTTCCTAGCCCACCTGCTCTCCAGCTTGACTCAATGCCTCCTGATCAGTGTTCACTGTTAAGTTTCTAACTCTCTAATTACTACCTACCAAATGATATGACACCAACTTTCCTGAGCCTTCAAATGTACAAGCCCCACTACAGAAACCACACCATCCCATTCTGTGATGCCAGCTTGGCACCCAGAGTGAAGCCAGTGATTTTCTTTTCAACACAACTGCTTAAACCCTTTCCAGGTGGGCTCAAATGTCAAGTGTCAAAGTGAAGTCAGTATTCCACTTCTCCATTCAAAGACCACATGCCCCATGGGAAAATGACCTCATGTTGGATGGTTTACATAGCAACGGAGCCCACTAGCAAAGCCCACTGAGCCAGACCACACAGCTTTGTCTATATGCTCCTCTGAGTCTAGATGATTACGCTGAGTATATGGAAGTCCCATCGTTATTTCAGGCCTAACAAAGCACTGCCACTGGGTGAATATCAGAATGCTTCAATGCACTTTCAAGTCAAATGAGAACCACGTAGTTAGGCAGTAGCATTAACAGATGTAGAAATACCGCCAACTAAATACCTCTTGACAATTACGGCTGCCCAGCTATGCCCAAATTAAAAATAACCCAACACTAATAACAGAACCCAAATGCACATTAGAGGCTCCTACTCTCCCTGCAATACCGCCATAAAATTTCCACTTAAATGTCCCTGTAAAGTGGTTCATAAATAAGTCATTAAAAAAAAGTAGAGCTCGGCACAGGAGGAAAGAAGAGGAAACTCAAAAAAGAAATGTGGCTTGTCTGTAAGTTACAAGGGAAAAAAGAAGTAGAGATCTTTGGTGAGGAAGCCTTTTGCGAAAATTGAGTATCTGCAGATCTGTGGCTGCCCAACAGAAACTGACTGGGAGCCACAAAGGTGACCCCAAGGAGCCACAAAGGTGACCCACTTGAATTTTCTAGTACTTGTATTTTAGAAACAGGTAAAATTAATTTTAGTGATACATTTTAAGTTGATATAGCCAAAATATCAACACGTAATAAATATAAAAAATGTTTAAAAGATCTTATTTATTTATTTGACAGACAGCGAGAGAGGGCACACAAGCAGGGGAAGCCGGAGAGGAAGAGGGAGAAGCAGGCTTCCTGCTCAGCCCGATGCAGGGCTCAATCCCAGGACCCAGGGATCATGACCTGAGGCGAAGGCAGACGCTAAGGACTGAGCCACCCGGACGCCCCTCAATATAAAAATATTAATGAAATGTTTTACATTCTCTTTTTCCTACTCAGTCTGCAAAATCCAGTGTATATTTTACACTTAAAGCTCATCTCAACTTGGACTAGCATACATTTCAGGTGCTCAAAAGCCACATGCGGTTAGTGGGTACCATTATCAGTGCAGGTCTAGAATGATCCTTACTTCTTTTTTGTAAAACATCAGAACACCCAAAGCACCAAAAGTTTTCTATTAGGGAGGCAGAACACATAAATTGGTCAGAATTATGGACAATGATATCACATATGCAATCCTAAATAAAACAATTAATAAAGGCTTGTTATTTCAAAATAAGTAAAATCTGTCTTCCACTGGAAGAACTTTTCTTTTCTTTTTTTTTTTTTTTCCCAGAAGAACTTAAGCAAACCCAGAAGCTGCTATGATCTGTCCCTCTTCCCAAAGAGGGGAAACTGAGGCCCTGACCAGCATCAGGGGTTCACTTCAGTTCTTGCCACAGAAGGGGTTCCTGGACTTTGCTTTCCCTTCATGACAAGGGCCAGGGCTCCTCATTGAATTTGTTCACTTTAAACCATCTCCAAAAGGAGAGGGAGATCAATTATTTCTTGAGGAAATGCAGGGGAGTGAGGGGGAAGAGGAGTGTATTTCAATTACAAAAGGCAAACCTTGGCCATAAGGCAGATCTCTGTCTAGCCAGTGGTTATTATTTCTATTACAGGCATCCCATTTGGTCTCCTGCCATCCCCAAGCAGGATGGCTACCACAGAGAGTCCCTCAAGGGAGGGTCCCACATCAGGGCCTGGTAATGGGCCCCACCACAAGGCTGCTCTGGTGGCTTTTGTGTGGAACAATAGTGCTCCCGTGATACCTCACTCTTGCTTGAAAATACTGGTATTAAGGGAGCATGAACACAGCTGTGTGTAAATTACACAAACAGATTAGATCTGTATATTTATAAGGAATATAAACATACTAATAGCACATTTACATACACATGCATTGGACTGCATGCAGAGTGAAGTTTGAGTTCCAAAGTATTTCCTGAAAATTTTACAAAAATAAATGCTCACAGCTGCCTTCGGCTCAGGTCATGATCCCAGCGTCCTGGGATCGAGTCCCAAATCGGGCTCCTTGCTCAGCGGGGAGCCTGCTTCTCCCTCTGCCTCTGCCTGCCACTCTGTCTGCCTGTGCTCGCTCTCTCTCGCTCTCTCTCTCTAACAAATAAATAAATAAAATCTTTAAAAAAAAATAAATAAATGCTCACGTTCCTTAAAATTTTACAAAAAGAAATGGTTAAGAAATGCTCAGCCTGCTAAGTCAGCCTGAGAATCTTTGGCCCTATGCAGAATGCCTCCCAAAACTAATTCCTCTTCATCTCCACCTGCAATATTAGAGTATTTGAGACGCTATAAAGGAGAAACCTCAAAAACAACTTAAAAACTCACTTTTATAACAAAAATATATTAATATGGGTTAATTTTCACAGTTAAAATGTTATAATTATAAATGGGGGAGGGGCACAAAAGGCGGCAGTGTAGGCGGAAGCAGAAAGTGAGAAGAATCTGGAAGTTCAGAATTAACTTGTCCTAAAATGACAGCTCTCCCGTCACACATGGATGCAGACATGTACAAGGAGGAAGGCCTACTTAAGTATCTATTTAAACACAGCACATAGTAAGGCAGATCTTTGGATTTTTCAGCTAATTTTGAAAAATGGAAAAGCAATCAGCATTTTATGCTTCCTGCATCAAATTCAGAACATAGACACAGGCCATCAGGAAAGCAAGGCTACGGTTCTACGTATGATTCTACCAAGGCTTCACAGATGACCCCAGGCATGCTTGCTCATGGAAAGATTGCATCTCAAGTATCCTAACTAAACCAAAAAAAAAAAAAAAAAAAGAAAGAAAGAAAGAAAAAAAAACAAACAAAAAACATTAACTTTTAAGCTGCCGAGTGCCAGTAAAATTAAAAAACTTAAAAAAGAGTAACGATCCAACTAAGTAAAAATATTAATCTATACAGGTACTGACAGACACACAATAACAAGCTAACAAGCACGCTACAGGCCTTAATTTTATTCTTAAAAAAACCGCAACAAAACCCTCCAACTGATATTTTTTTTTCCTTTTTTCTGGATGTGATTTGATAAACTCCTGGTTTAAAAAAGAAGAAAAAAGGTCCATTTCTGAGGCGTGGATTTACCACGCTCACAGTTCCACCAATAAATCATCTCCCGGTCTGGGCTTGGAAAAGCACCGGCCACGGTTTGATTGCTCCAGCCCCGGGTTGCCAGGCAACCAACACAAGGGGAAGTCTGAGAGCGGCTGACGGACAGCCAAGTGGCCGAAACAACAGACTTCTCTCTGTCAGAAATGCGTTTCCAAGAGCCACTTCCCCACCTCTGCTCTCTGCTAAACACTACACGACTGTAAAATCAAAATCAAAAGGCCACTGTAATAAAAACACACTTCCTGCTCAATTACTAATTGTTAAAAAGCTGTAGGCAGGCCCAGATCACACGGTGTATGGCA
The DNA here is from genome assembly GCA_003697995.1 of Taxidea taxus jeffersonii. Taxonomy (NCBI): domain Eukaryota; kingdom Metazoa; phylum Chordata; class Mammalia; order Carnivora; family Mustelidae; genus Taxidea; species Taxidea taxus. Next base: position 5,304 of record ML110609.1, read on the forward strand.
ACAGAAATGTGAGACTGTACATGAGATAAAGTCAGCCGCACGTGAGAAATCTGATCTAAACGCAGCTCTGCAGCTTCGAGTCCAGGCGTCTCGTGGAGCAAACCAGCTGCCTAAGAAAGCACCAGGAAGAAAGTAACGCATGTGGAGATGTTCCAGAGGCAAACCAAGGAGTAGCTAGGAAGCCACAGGTCCACGTTACTTAATAACAAAACCAAGAACATTCTCAACTGTGTGGCAACCTGGAGATAACCAGTTTTCTCCTTCCACTCACTCTGGAGCGTGGGTGGGTGGGCGTCCCTAAGGCTTGCCTGTATACTGGTTATGCAGATACTGATATCCTTCAGAGGATGCCTGATAATACGTCCAGGGTCTGACTGTCTAACATACCAGGCTTTTTAAAGTCACGCGGGGCTTGAACTCACAACTTTGGGATCAAGAATCGCATGCTCCACCGACTGAGCCAGCCAGGTTCATTTTAAACCTCTACTGTGCATGCCCCCAGCTTGTAATGTCGCACACCACAGTGCTACCAAGCACCCAGACTATGCAGCACCCTTTCATGAAACCACTTCACTGAACTGTCCTCCCGGACTCCTTACAAACTGACTGTGGTACCTGAAGAGGCCAGTACTCAGAACAGGGTTCTTCACCTTTTTTGTGCCATGGGCACTTTTGGCAGTCTGGAAAAGCCTAGCCTCTTCTAAAAATGGTTTTAAATACCTAAAACAAAATATATGGGATTACAAATAAAACCAGTCATACTGAAATCTGCTTATCAAAACATTAAAAAATGTAAATACACATACTTTATTAAATATTAAATAACAAGGTCATAGAGATTTTGTTTTTTGTTGGTTTGGGGTGCTGTCTGGTTTTCTTTATAATATAAGCTCTGATTACGAACTCCCAGAGGGCAATGACAGTGATTTATTCCTCACTCCATCATCACAGCACTGCGCAGCCTGGTTCAGGGCCCAAGGCTGACCCACTGAATCCCGGAAGATGGCTCCCAGGCTCCCAGGCTGACTGGCCCTTTCCCTACCCTCAGCCCAGATCCTATGGGGCCTGACTTCCCCTGGGCATTCCCAGGGCCTAGGACTGGGCCTGGTAGGCAAGATTTGTAGGTTCAGAGTCTGCAAACTAGATGTGTAGACACAAAACAGACCCAAATGGTTCTCAGGGAATTCATTTCCAAGCCTTCTGCTTTCAAAGGTTTTCCTTCCCAAATTCGCCTGGTAACATTCACTTGCCTGAGAGCACACTCCTGTGAGAAAGGACCCTTCTTCCACCTCCCCTCTCACAAAGGCCTTCCCCTCACAGCACGGAGAGCCATCCCTCTCCCACCTGGAATGCTACTAGGTGGCTCTGCCCTGATGCAAAAACCCCAGTGCACCAAACAAAGAACCAATTCAAAACACTGACGCTGGTGTTGACACAGTGACTAACCCTAAGGTCCCGGTACGCCAGGCGCCAGGCACCTTGCACAAGTCAGGTACCTCCTCCTTCTTTGCTTTCAGCAAAAGTAAAGGAGGATCTAATGGAGGTGTCATCTGATAGGTCACTACAAGCCAAGTCTGATGATCGATTATATTTTGGCATTGTTATGGAAGGAATTCACATTACAGAGTGATCCTGTAACAAAACCATTATTCCCATCTGCTTATACATGCAAACAAGGTTTATACGTGCTTCTATCCACAAATACATGAAAAATAAGAACAAAAATCGATGCAGAACACGGCCTCTTTCTAACAATAAGTAACACTCATCCAAGAATTAATGTGTTTAAAAAACTGAATCCAGGGGCGACTGGGTGCTCAGTTGATTGAGCACCTGCCTTCGGCTCAGGTCATGATTCCGGGGTCCTGGGGTAGAGCCCCACGTCAGGCTCCCTGCTCAGCGGGGAGTCTACTTCTCCCTCTCCCTTTGTCTCCTCCCCCTGCTCATGCTCTGTCTCTGTGTCAGATGAATAAATAAAACCTTAAAAAAAAACCCTGAATCCATCTTATTTCCAACAAATAATAAGCAAAAATTAAATTTTATCAACATTTTATAATATCTTGTTTTGGTCAACTGTATACTAATAATTATTATACCATAATTGGACAGAATTTCCCTTTTAACACTTAGAGCTTTGTTGTTAAGGAAATAACAGTATGTACATGGCTTTTGATACACATACTTTTTGCTGCAGGGCATAGTAAAGGGGTGATCTGACAACAGATTCCCATGCAGGAAATGTTTTCTTTTTCTTTGTAAATATTTATTTACTTTTATTTGAGAGAGCGAGAGACTGCATGCACAGAGGAGAGGGGCAAAAGGAGAGGGAGAGAAACTTCAGCAGACTTCCATGCTGAGTGTGGAGCCTGACACGGGGCCCGATCCCAGGTCCCCGAGATCACACCCTGAGCTGAAACCAAGAATCAGATGCTGAACCGACTGAGCCATCCAGGCACCCCAGGAAATGTTTAATATTAAGAATAAAGTCTATGGGGCAGTAGATTGAAGAAAAGTTACTAGTTACAGAAGTTAAAGAAGGGCAAGGAAAGATAAAATGTAAAATTTTACTGCTAAAAAAAAGAGACCATCCATGTATTTTTAGAATAGATGATAATGGGTATAAATTGAGACGGTATTCAAAATACCCTGGATAGATTTAAGATTGATGGAACAGTCTCATTTTCAACATCACTATTTATTCATTAGATATTACATCCTTATCAGGAGAAAGGTAAATGCCAATTTAATCTTGGGAGGAAGCATATGGGTTTTTAAAGCAAAACAAAATTCTCTTAGGGGCTACATGGGAAAGAGAGATTTTTGTTTGTTTGTTTTAAACTTTGTAGCTACAAGGAAAAAGATGTGGGAATTCTGGAGAATGCCAAGAATGCTTCCACATCTCAGCTAGATTTTTTATACTCTGGTTTTACCTAACTGAACCAAACCAGGGTCACTAAAAACACTGTCCAGGGCCAAGACAGATGATACCACTACAAACTGTGCACCGTGTAACTGCTACTCCAGCAAGGTAAAGACCATTCTTTCTCTGAATTCTAAAGAACTGGTTATGGCACTTCTCTGTCCAAGACAGCTGGAGAATGCAAACCCTTCAGCGTATATAGTCAAGTGTACTCCATTCTACCACGAAAGCCTCAGTGCCTACCACCCTCAAGTATGTGGATTAGAAAATGTGTTAAAAAGGAGTTTGAGGTTTCATCTCAGCTCATGGGGCGACAGTGCTGTGTGAATGTCCACAATGAACGCAAGAAGGCAGGGACAGCACCTGTGCTGCGTACAGATCCCTAACACCGACCATGACTGCCCTGCATCAACTAGAGCCAGATCCCTGCTGCTCCCTGAACGTGTCCCACACTCCTCACACTTCAGTATTGTGTCTGGGGATCCTGCGCAATGTCACTACAGAGCTTCTCTTGACTAGTGGCTTGGATTCACTCACGGCTGGTATAACCCTGAACAAGTTTCTATACTATCTCGTATTTATGTTTTGTTATCCTTCTCTGGGCATCCCACATCCCGCATAGCACTAGGTTCTGGGCACCCAAAGCCATCACTGCCAACAGGGTCTCTCTCCTTGAGGTCGGGTGGTCCTGTCTGGGTGCACCTGTCAGAGACCTTTGCATATATAAGTCAGCGTCTGATAAATATTTCTTCAAAGACAATTCTTATTACCAGTACCTGAGCCTCTGAGGGCCAGCAAAGACCTAATTATTTAATACTCTCATTTCTTAGAGAGAGGATCAAAGGCTTGCCCAGGTACAGCAGCTGGTCTAAAGCACAGATTCAACCAGAAACAGGTTTATCAACACTTCTGTTTTCTACCACCAAACTTTAACTGCATTACTAGTAGGTGGTTGTCTATAAACAGATGAGGATCGCTTCCTGGCCTTTTGGCTACGTTCAAGTGTATAAACAGATGAGGAGTCATCTGAGAAAAGTAGAAGTGAAGGGAGAGGGTAGAAAGAAAACAAAGGAGAAGAGGCTAGAGTTTCTTGTTTTTGAGCAAATCACAAACTGAAAAGTACCAGGCACAAGAGCAGCAAGCATTCAGAGGAGCCCTGAAGTTTCTTTCCCCTGGCTGACCTGAGCGGAGCCCTCACGGCTCTCTCTGAGGCAGGCAGAAGATCCAGATGGCCCTGAGTACAGGCTGCCGAGGTTGGTGGGACTTTCTCAAAACAGTCTAGGATGGTTAACAGTGAAAGAACCCTTGTAGCACAATAAAGGATGAAAGAAATGTTCTTTACAATGAGGAAATGAATCATCTACTCATCAAGTTCCTTCATGCCCGCCCCCCTTTTCTTTGGCTTGAGGCTCTCAGGCCTTTCTGATGAAACACATTATACTGAGAAGCACTGAAGGAAACAAAACCATAATGACATCTACAAGGGACCCAGGGGCTAGACAGAGCCCCCTTTTGGGTTTACCACAGTTTCTCCTGGCTCTCTCTCCTCACCACACACAATATGCACCCAAAGCTGCTTTAAGATTATCAGTAAACATTTTACAAGAACCAGATCCTTCTCTTTTAATCTGCCCCCCGATCTAAAAGGTCATGAAGAAGGTTTATAGAATCTTTTTGGCATTTAGAAATATTCTATAATTGTGTCCCCCATACTGGAAATGCACATCTATGCACGAGAAATGAACAGACCTCTAATTAGCTACATGATTTTACCTCCACAGCAAAGTTCCCACCTGTCCTTTCAGTCAAATTCAGTTGGTTCTAAGCTCTCAAAAGTTCCTGAGTCCTGAAGACATTTATCTATCTGCTCCTGAGAAGGAACCATTTATGGGCAGCTGAGACATGACCCCGAAAATCACCAGATAGGAGCTAAGAAATTTGAGTTATCAGAAAAACACATATCACTCTTGATTAACTGGCTTCAATTATCAGAGATCTCATCTGTCCAGACTTACTTCGAAGAACAGGAACAGGGGAGGAGAAGCTGCCACTGCCCAGAAGGAGGCAGCTCCACCACGCCAAGACCCCGCCTCACTCAGTCTCCTTGAGTACAACTGACTCGGCCTCTCCAAAGCATCTACCAGGGTCACCTCACCTACATGCATGTTCCTCCCACTAGAACACAAGCTCCACGAGAGAACAGTATGTCCGACGTTATTTTTCTCTCCAAGGCTGAGCATCTAGTACACAGTTAAATGCTCAACACTTGTGGAATGACTGAGGAAACAAACAGCACAATATATTCTGGAGCCAACATTCCCATCTGACATCTTAAATTCTAAATATTGTCCTAGTCCCCAAATCCTCCCTCCTCACCACTTGCCTCTACCTTCAACCTCTACATGTTAATCCAATCCAACTCAACTAGCATCTAGTGAGCCACGCTGAGAGGTGGGGCAGCCCTCAAGAAGCATCTCACGTAGCAGAGCAGCACAGAGGGGTCTCAGTGTGCCCAGCCACGGGACCTAAAATGATCATCGATAACCACAAATTAAGCACAAATTTCCTTCCCACCCCTTCCCATTACTCCCATCCCAATGCCGACTTCTGGCTAGGGACATCTCACCTTAGCAAGCCCCCCACGGGCCCAGCATACCGTGTCCTCTAGAGACCTACTATCTTCTCCTTCCCTCCCTCCCCTCTCTCTGTTCCCCAGATGTCCGAGGGACCCAGAGCCCTCCCCCAACCCCTCAGCATCCTCACATCTGATCCATGCAACATCCCTCAAAACCCCTCCAATGACAGCCAGAGGTTTAGTTCCGTGCGAACTCTCTGATGCCAATGGTGACAATCCTGTCGAACCACATCATCTACCACGTCCAGCCGCTTTTCCTCATCACAGAATCAACCAATCAGTCTCCCTCACCCTTATTCAGTGATCCTACACCGAGTTAAAAGTCCCTTTCTCCATCTTATCTTTTTTTAAAAAAAGATTTTATTTATGTATTTAAGAGAGAGGGAGAGAGAGAGAGAGAGAAGGGGAAGGGGGAGGGGCAGAGGGAGAGGGAGAAGCAGGCTCCCTGCAGAGCAGGGACCCCCCCTCCCCCAATGCAGGGCTCGATCCTAGGACCCCAGCATCATGACCTGAGCCCAAGGCAGACACTTAACCGACTGAGCCACCCAGGTGTCCCCATCCTGTCTTTTGATAGTATTCTTGGGAACATGAACAATCTTGCCCAGAACCCTTCTTATGGTTTGCAGCCACAGTCCTCAGTGTGCGTTAGTCCAACCTAGCCACCCAATGGTAGCCAGCCCTTATGTTTGGGCATCCCTGAAAACATCTAAGATATAAAACTAGAAATTTTCTTATTTATTACTGTACCACCACCATTAATCCTACCAACTCTCTTCTTCTTGATTGTGCCCCGTAGCCCTTTTTGACTCTTCTACCACCTCTACCTGGTTCCCCAAGTTTAGTATGCAGCCTGGGCCTCGCTACCAGTTATTTCAACAGTGTAACTGGTACTACTAGACATGCCTCAGCATCCTGACCTCGTACCAGTTTCCTTCCCCAATCTTTCAACCGAGTTACGTCAAAGACATTCAAAATATATGTAGTTACTCCTAATATCTTATTGAGTTAAATATAATGTTTAAACAAAATAATAAACAATATAAAGTCCAACCCTTTCCGCAGCCTTTTCTGACCATCACTTTGTCCATCCCTATGCCTCTCGACTTAAGAATTCCTCCAAGAGCCTCTTCTCCCTCTGTATGGCTCAAAAAGAATCTCAGGGTGGATCTCTGTTTTGTGTGTGTGTGTGTGTGTGTGTGTGTGTGTGTGTGCATGCGCGCACACATGCATGCCAAAGTTCCCTGTGTGATCCACTGTGCAACCAAGGTTGAGAATCACTGCTATAAACTTAGAGCATCTCTTTATGTTCAACATTTCTCACTAGGACCAGTCCTTAGCCTGGAGCATGGATGCGTGGGTCCCACCCCAGAGATTCTGACCCAACGGGTCTGGTGTGCAGTCTGGACACGGGGACATTTTAAAGTATTCCAGGTCATTCTAACGCGTAGTCAGGTCTCAGAACCACTGATTTCCTTCTCTACTCACTTTACCACCTACCTTACTGCCAGATTAGTCTTCAATGATGGCCCCAGTCCTATCATTCCCCACATTTGGAAATGTGTAATTATTCTTTATTTTCTATTAAATTAAATTTCTCTTCCCATACAGAGTGGGTGGTTTTGAATCCATCAGCTATGTTAGATACTTCTCCATCCGTAACTTTACTCGAACTGGCCGACTGGCTATTAACCACCCACCCACATTTTTTAATGCCTTTATTTTTCCATTAACCTTGATCCAGTGTGCCTGGCAAAATCCTACGCATCCTTCAGGACTCCTCTCAAATAACATCTCTTCCTCGGAGCCCTTCCTCATCTCCGTGTTCAACAGCAAAAAGCAACACGTTCAGCCCTGCATTCCCCATGGACCCCAGAACGACATCAGGAGTAGAAGAGGCACTCCAAAAGTTTCCGATAGTGTGGCTGCCATCTCCTCTCTAGCCTGTGCAACAACATTCAACTACAGTGCTCATGGACACCCACTGCCCAAATAAGTCAAGGACACCACTCTGCCAGGCAATCAGCAAGGTCAGGGGGGAGGCCTGCAGAAATCTTAGTGGTTAAAGAACAAATGTAGTTTCTTGGTCTCAAGTCAGCGATAAGCTCCCTTCCTTTTGAATGAGGAACTAATATTATTTTTTAACCTTGTTTCTAAAACACGAAGCTTAACTTACAACAGTAGGGACAGAAGGTTCTAGAAGATGAATTATGACAGTAACCAGTGGATAAAGGGGCTCCATAAGAATCCAGCAGAACCTTTCACAGAACAGGTATGGGAAGGCAGTGGACTTAAGTTCAACAGAAAGTGGGGGAAAAGTCCACTCCCCACCATATATTTTTTAAGGAAAATCTAAAGCTGGTTATCCAGAAACAGACAATAATGTCTGGTTTTGAACTATAAAAAAATTCATCACTCCTTTTGTCAAGATACGCCTCTGAAAGAGAGTGCTTCCCTTACATATGCGTATCTTCCTAGCAATGGGATTCCGCAGTGTCTGAGATCATTTCAAACCGGGGTTGGATAACATGGCGTGATGCTCACTGACTCCTCTAAACGTGCAGGCAACTGAAGGGTCCGTCTGACAGTTTGCCTTAAAAGCAAGATAGTCCAAGCGGATCTCTGGGGTGTCTGAGAGGGGTCTGAGAGAGAGGCTCACAGGAGAAAGCAAGCCTGGTTGCGGAGGTGGCGTGAGAATGTGAGCAGAGTACAAAGTCAGACAGTTCTAAGGAGGCTGACGCGCTACCAGGGTCAGGCTGCTCTGGGGCCCAAAACCTGGAAAGAAGACAAAGAAGTTGGGCCATCTTAAAGGATAATCAGAAAATAATTTCCTAACTTTCGTTTCTGCTAATGGATTGGAGAATCTCATTTTCACGGACTGGACTGAGAGGGAGAATCCCAAATATTCAGAGTCCATCCCAACTTTAAGCTGCTTTGGGAATCTGGAACAGCTTTGATGAAATCAAGAGTCCCAAGGGGTGTTCTGCTGGGAATCTCACACCAAGAGCCCAGGGCCTTCTGCAAGCAAAGCTATTTTATTTTTAGATTAATATTGGACAGGTTTTGGGTCCAGGTTAACTGGTTCCCCAAATCTATGCTTAATAACCCCTTGTTAAGATTCATTCTCTAAAACTTTTTTCAAAAATGGATAGCTAAGCCTGCTTAGCCAGTTATGTTACCCTAATTATAATATCAGAGGCCCTAGATGGAAAAAGAAAATGACTAATTTAGGCTGAACATGCCTGTTTGGAGAGGGCTTATTAGCAAAGAGGTAACACCTGCACAGACTTCAGGAGCAGTGACCCCCAGAGAAGCAGCGGGCTCCTGAGAGGAGAAAAGGACTGAAGTAACACGGAGCAGAGCTGCTGGTGATGGATTGTCCTTCCCCCTGGCTCTGGGATAACCTGAAACACTTGTGAGCATGAATCTCTGCAGTCCAGAGGTTTTATTTTATTACTGCTGAGAGGAAAGATAACAAAAACTAGAAAAAGATTACAAAAATAAATGATCAAAACTGACAAATGAGCTGGAAGGGGAAACCCAGAACCCTTAGTTAGCACTAAGGCACGTAAGTGTGTGGGCATACATGCTTCCAGGTTTCTTAACCAGAGATGACTTCATCAGCTGAAGATAAGAGAGTAGCCCAGTTTTCTACTGAGGCAGTGAAAGGGGGGGTGGCCATAGACAGGAACTGGCTTCAGATCCAGGTTTCTTGTCAAACGCACCTGCTAGCCACGGCAAAGTTTGTCCTTTCCCCATGCCTTCTCCTTCCCTGAGGTCCCAAAGGTGGCTACCAGCCTGAGGACCGTTGTCTCAGCCCTGCAGGTTCTGGGGCCGGCATTCTCTCTGTACTCCACCCCACCCCAGGAAGTCTTCCAGAGCGGAGAGAAGGGTGTGATTTATCCTCTTTCATTCCCCCAGAGTTCAACCGTGCTGCATTTCAGTGGCACTCTTCATGTCCTTGGATGGCAGAGGCACGCAGGACACCGGGCAGTGGCCACAAAGCTACAAACATTCAGCACGGCCCAGACACGCTCTTATTTCCAGGACAGAGATCTTTCTAGTGTTCTCTGGCTCATAATTTCTGAATGCTGAATAAAAGGATCCAGAATGACAGTATATACTTAAAAAAACAAAACAGCCTCTAGACATACACTTTAAATATGAAATACAGTGTCAGCAGACTTTCTAGCCCTCAGGGGCACGTGGTGTACTATCAGCCATCCTGCTCTATTCTCTTACTGTTTAGCTCTTTTTTTTGTAAGACTATTTATTTATTTGAGGAAGAGAGAGAGAACAAGTGAGGGGAGAAGCAGATGGAGAGGGACAAGCAGAACTCTGTGCTGAGCATGGAGCCCAGTGCGGGGCTTGATCCCATCACCCTGAGACCATGACCTGAGCCGAAATCAAATGGTGGACGCTTACCCAACTCAGCCACTCAGGCTCCCTGCTTGGTTCTTGTTTTACTTGCAACTTTGCTTTGCTCCTTCCGTAGTTCTTCGGTGCATTTACTTGATAGTTCTTCTATTTCCTGTTGCTGGGATTAACTACATGGGATCAAGCCCTTTAAAAGGGAAGAAAATATCCCAAAAGTGACCAAACAGGGGAAGCACCCCAGGGGTTTGGAGGAAACCTGAGAGGAAGGGTTTATTATCCACATACCACAAAAGTCACAAAAAAGATGGCCCAAACAACCGGACGGCCTTAAGAAAGAGATTTGCAAATAGGGGGTTCTGCTTTTCAAATGTATAATGGGTCGTGAGGAAAGGCGGGTTAGACTGACACCACGCCATCTGCTGAGGCTTCTTCTCGTTCTCGTAGTCACTCACTCTCCCACAACAAAACACGGCAACCACACACATCAACAAGTATGAAGTGATGGTGTCCAAAGAATAAGCTTTTTTCTACTGGAGTCTAGAAATATAACCACAGACAACTGGGAAGGGTTGACTGCTGCTTCCAAAGGAAGAACAGGGCAGTGTCCAGTCAATTTTTTGGGAGCTGAAGTGAGCGCTGGCCCCGAGCAGGCGGAAGGAAAGCCCCTGAAGCAGCAACATCTGAGCTCAAGCTCAGCCAAGGGGGCCAACTCCACGGAGGTGATGTGAGGAGTTGGGGGAGGAAACAATCTCTACTAGGTTTCTCTTCTTTCCAACCCCATCAAAACAGTCTTTTCTAATTTTCCACCACACTGCTGGCCCTGGGCTGTGCTCCGGAGATACAAGAAGAATTAAACTATAGTCCCTGATGTTGAGACTTCCTAGTCTAACGTGGAAACCCCCAGATGAACTCGCCATCACGACCCAGCGCGGCAGACTCCCACGCGCTCTGGTGTGGAGCTAGCACACTGTGCATGGCACTTGGCGATCTGGCTTGGCTCTAGCTTTCCCACTAGAACGCCAGCTCGGCGAGCACAGGAGTCTCCGACTGCTTTGTTCAGTGCTGGATCACCAGTGCATCAGATGGTACCTGGCAGAGTGCTATGCTGCTGCTATAGAAAAGAAACCTCTGTGGAATGACTGGATGAACGAATTCCCACCAGTCATCTGAAATCAGAAGCAAGTAGCCTGGTAAACAACATGAAGGGTCACCCTATGGTCATGTTCACACAGGATGGAGAAACAGGCTTGCCATGCGCAAGTCCTAACAACAAATGCAAGAACTACAGAGCCGGACAGACAGACATGGGTCTGAACTCTCAACTGGGGAGGCCAAATGCAGAGACTTGTTCCTTGGTGACCACTAAACATACTCTGCTTCCCAACACCGCAGCACTCTGCCTTATACGTGTGGAAAATGAACTGGAATTCTCCCATATGAAATACTTTGGGAAAATGTCTTAAAGCGAGTTCTGAAACATCAGTCAAAAGTGTCACTTAACAGATCCAGGGTGGGGAAGAAGAGTAACAAAATAGTACTAGGAAATATAAAAAACTGTGCTGGCATTCCTGTGAAGAGGGCAGTAAGGGGGCTACTAAGGCCATTATTACTTCTATTCAAGAGACTCTAGGTTTTAGATACAAGTATGTCAGGGAAGAGGAGACAGTCTAAAATGAGTTATTTCCTTTCATTGTAGGGTTCCTTTTTTTTTTTTTTTAACCCTTTTCCCCCCCCCCCCCCCCGCGAATTCCAGTTACCAGGCTGATACAGTATGTTTCACCTGTGAAAATGTATGGCTCCAATGTCATCATACATAGAATGTTCCATGCATACACATTAAAATGGACTCCAGCTCTGTTGCTAAGAAACTGCAGAAGGAAAGGGTTTTCAATCCTCTTCGTTTAAAAAATAACCACTTTGTCTATGGGAGAACAAATGCAATCTCTCAAGTTCCCTTGTGTCTTGTTCTCATTTTTTAAACGCAGAGAAGATGATAGAGGGCAGCTGAAAGTGTATGCTATCTCCATTTGTTTCACACGCCCTTGAAAATGAGATGGAAAACATGGTTTCAATAACCCACCGCTGTAGTGTTTATTAATCTTTCAAGCTGAAGATTCTCCCCAATGCTCCCCTGCTCAAGCAAAAAATGAAAAATGTCCCATAAAAATTGCTCTTTGATTTTAAAAGATTATCCTAAGCGGCAAAGAATAATTTGGAGAATGCCTACACTCAGTGCGGAGTTAACTTCCCAGGTTTCTGTGCTGTTCCGCATCAGCCCGAGGCCAGAACTCGGACAGGAGCACGAACACTCACGTACACGTGGAGCCCGAGGAACAGCAGAACGTACTGCTGGCTTTCAACAAAAGTACCTACTATCAGGGGGCACCTGGGTGGCTCAGTGGGTTAATGCCGCTGCCTTCGGCTCAGGTCATGATCCCAGGGTCGTGGGATCGAGCCCCGCATCGGGCTCTCTGCTCTGCGGACAGCCTGCTTCCTCCTCTCTCTCTGCCTCTCTGCCTACTTGTGATTTCTATCAAATAAATAAATAAAATCTTTAAAAAAAAAAAAAAGTACCTACTATCAGGGCTACGGGATAAGGAACTTGAGAAACATACGGGTTAAAGAAAATGTGAAAAAGAATGACCTTGTTGGGAAAAACAGGCATACCACCTTCTTTGACCATAGTTTACAGAGGAAGCCTAGAAAGCAATAAAGCCATGTATGTGAAAGGCAAGGTCACTGCTGAATTTGTAGATTTAATCCAGAGGCAACTTCTATTGGCATGAAATACTGAAATAAGTGTTTGAGATATCTCTCTCCTTCTAATGCTTGGCCCATCTCATTTACTAAAGGACTTTAAAATGCATTTCTCTTTACGGGTTGTTATGCAGTAGAACATCTCTACAAACTGACAAAATTGATTGCCTGACACCAATCTTCTGAACATGTAATTGATTTTTAATTCACGGTCTCATTGTCAAATGGACTTGACAATAAACTCCACTCTATTCACACTATCGACTTGTTTAAAAAATGGTTTGATCCAAAGGCTGTTGGGTGTCAATCATGGGAAAAAGAGTTCAATTTCATTAATACTTGAAGCATTACAAAAATTTAACTGTATCTACGTTTTCCTTCCTTCCTAATTTATTTATTTATTCTTACAGATTTTATTTATTTATTTTTTAAAAGATTTGTATTTATTTATTTATGAGAGAGAGAGAGAGAGAAAAAGAGAGCTCAGGTAGACAGAGGCAGGCAGAGGCAGAGGGAGAAGCAGGCTCCCTGCTGAGCAAGGAGCCCGATGTGGGACTCGATCCCAGGACGCTGGGATCATGACCTGAGCTGAAGGCAGCCGCTTAACCAACTGAGCCACCCAGGCATCCCCAGATTTTATTTTTTAAAGTAATCTCTCATACCCAATGTGGGGCTGAAATTTACAACCCCGAGATCAAGAGTCACTTAGCTTGCTCTTCCAACCGAGCCAGGTGGGCACCCCTACATTTCCCTCTCTTAATACTAAGGACTGATTTTTGCCATGGACCATAAGAACACATAACATGAGTGAATAATATGTGTATTACTTATGTATAAATAATATGCCAACATTTCATACTTCTCTTATCTTTCTTACTGTCATATTTCAGAATTAAGTGATTCACAAGAGGCAGTACCAATTAACTTAAAATTAGAGGAAGGGTAGTAAATTGAGAGAAAAAGCCACGTCAATTCTATTTAAAATTTATTACTGCCTATTATGTGTTGCACTAAATACAGTATATCCCTATTTCGGGTTGCAGGTGAACTACAAATATCCTCAGATTAAGACTTCTTGTGAAAGTGAGAATTTCAATATAATGATTCCATTCATTTAAGTTTACAAACACATAAACCAATCTATGTACATGCACAAAGACCTGAAGAGAGCATGAAACTAGAAACGTGAGATGGGAGTGAGGTTTTAATCCCCCTTAATGTTTTCATGATATTCTAACAACAGAATTAAAATTCACACAAAATTTATAAAAGAAAAAAATGAATGGGTTCATATTGGATGACCTACAGGATCTTCCTATCACCCACATTTTGGGATGACTATATAAAATGCTCAATAACTCTGGAAATCCGACCATTCCTAAAAATCAGCATCATGCAATTAAGCCTTCCCCTATATCAAAAATATACAATTTAAAACTAAATACCAAAATTATGGACACCTTAAAGCTCACAGGACTGTAACTGCAGGCTGAGGGCAGATGCTTCTCTTCCCCCTCGCCTGCAGAAGGTGATTATCTGTCTCCATCTCTGCTCCCACCTCCACCTCCCACTGCCATAGGACCTTAACTCTGGTTTTGCTGTGGATTCCATTTTCTACAGCTGCCACACAAACAGTAAATAAAATTCATTGTATTTTTGTCCCACTAAGCAGCTCTGTCTTCTGGCACATCCAGATGCCTGGCTTAAAAAGAGTGAACAATGAAAACAATGTTTTCTCGAGCAGACATTCCAAAAAGGGCCTAACAAAGGCCTCTGAAGCCGCTGCTGGGAAGGACACCACGCAGACAGCTGGCGTGTCCTGTGGACGCAATTCCTCGACCAGCCACACGGGTTCATTGGTTTACAAATACTCAGCAAATTAGTCTGCCGCGCCATGTAATTTTGAAAGAAGGATTTTTGTTTATATTTATGACAATGCTGAGCTTTAAACTGAGGGGGAGTTTAGAGGTTTTAAAATTTATGATTTGTAAATCCATGTACATGGCCATTGTAAGTCTACCGCCACACCATGGATTAACTGGCTATGCATAAACATTTTGGATTATTTGTGTCTACAGTGTTCACTCAATATATTACACCAAAATTGGCATAAAATATTTTAAGGGAAAACATACTTCCAGGTAAAAGCTATAGTTACCCACAGTGACATGGAACGAACGCTCTGCGGGAACATCGTAAGCAACAAAACCTTTACCTTCTGGAACACCTGGAATTTTGCTGAAAGCTGCTTCAACATGAAAATAATTTCCAAAACAAACACAGCCAAGTGGATGGGAAGCAAAGGGTGAAGTGCACACCCAGCTCAGCAGAGCACCCACTCTTACAACCTTGCAAGTCAGGCCAAACTCCACAAGGAAAATGCAGGCCCTGAATTTTAAGAAGAATTCAGTTAGCGCCCCCAGTATTTCCATAATCAACAGCTGAATGCTAATTAAGCGCCCGGCGTGGAGCAGCAACGCAATCCCAGCGCGATAAGCACCGGCGCAGCCACCCTCAGCTTGCATGCATAAATAAGCAGAATTAACAGCTACCCGAGCGTGGAAGGGTGACTTAATTTGTTTCCATTAGGTGCAGTTCAGCCTGGGGCCTTTGTGTTCTATTTAAATGTGCTCACCATGTTTAATTAAAAACCTAATAATCTAGAGTTTCTTTTTTTTAATGTTCTGATCAGTATTTTTCTCCTCTTTCTCTTCATAAGTTTTACTGATTTAAATGGCTTCCTGAAATGGAATAATATTTTCAGCATAAGTGAGACTGGTTAACCGTCAGTGCAGCCCCCAAAGGCAGGCGCCGGCTGTTTATGTCGGCTCCATCCAACTGACCCAGCATTTCTCCGAAAATGCCTCTCTGATCTGACCCAGTTTATTCAGCCCGAGAGACCGCCTCGAGCCCGCTACCAACATGTTTTTGCACTAAACCAGAGTGCAGTTGTCAGTTTCGGGCCTAGAATTCGACAGAAACTGCCACAAGCCTGGTATCCATTCCACAAGACTTAAAGTATCTCAGCCCCAAAGGAACTTCGGTGAGATATATTGTATCTACACACACACATGCCATCAAAGGACTCACTGAGAGAAAATGTAAAATGAAAGGCCTCCCACTGTGTAATTTTGAGGCCTAAAATCTCAAGAATTGGTGATTATCTGAAAGACCTAGGATGAAGATGCCGGGTGGTGTTACCATTAATAATACAGGAATTTTTTTTCCAAAAGTAAAACTTCTAAGGTCAGCTTTGGGTGCATGTAAACGTTTTTCTCTGATGCATAATTATTAACTATTACAAGTTTTAAAATGTTAGATTGAGGACAATCTTAATTATGGTAAAGAATCTTTAAAAACACTAATCTTAGGGGCGCCTGGGTGGCTCAGTGGGTTAAAGCCTCGGCCTTCGGCTCAGGTCATGATCCCAGGGTCCTGGGATCGAGCCCCGCATTGGGCTCTCTGCTCAGCAGGGAGGCTGTTTCCCCCTCTCTCTGTCTACTTGTGATCTCTGTCAAATAAATAAATAAAATCTTTAAAAATAAATAAATAAATAAATAAATAAAAACACTAATCTTAAATAAAGACCTGTCAATATTCTTCAGGTCCCTCTTAGACAAAGACAAGCTTCTCTACCAGACACTAGTCTCACCATCAGTGAAGTCCTCACTCTTAGGAAGTTGGCCAATGAGGAGGGCGATCAACGTGGAAGCAAAGCTTCGAGGAACTGAGCCGGTGACGGCAGCAGGACAGAGCAAGCGCAAGCTGCCCACAGACACAGGCAAGCAGCGGAAGCAGCTCAGAAGACGGTGAGATGGCAGCCTCATCGACGTTGCTGCAGTTTGATCAAACTGGTATCCTGGAGGCAATGATACTTAAAAATAACTAAAATGTTATTCTGGGGGTCGGGGGAGGGTACAGAACAGGAGGTAGGCCCATGTCCTTATTTTTGTTGGGACACACTTGCTTTGCTTATTCCTATGATTCCTAGGGTGAGATGATGTGGTGGATTCAACCAGAAGGGCCACATGCACACAGCAGGTTATGTTCTCACAGCCAAAACCAGGCCAAGGCAGAGGTCCATGAGTCCCTGTGCCTGGCTGCCACATAAGCTAGTCAAAGATCTGACTTGGATACATTCAGAAGAAGCTGCCTTCAGCCTATCATTTACTCAAACCCTCTTTCTCATTTGCTTTTCAGGTTTTAGAAAGTGAAGCTGAACTTCCTACAGATAAGGGAAGCATTTGATCCCTGGGTTCTGCAAGGACTGGATGAGCGCCAGCACATTTCTCAAAACTCCAACCAAAACAAGAAGCAACCATGACAAAAATGCACCGGAATGACAAGGATTTATGCAGTTAAGGATCATTACCACGTCCTCGGAACGTGCAGCAATCTGGAGTCGCGTTTCACTTTTCAAAAGAAGTCAGGCCTTCTCCGATGTCTTAGACTCCCTTTCTGTCCCACAGGCAGCCTCAAGTCCCCACGCCGCAGCAGCAGCAGGGACACAGGCCACGCTGTGCCCAAGAGAAGCAAGTGCTGCAGGAAGAGGAAGGCGGCTTTCTTTTAAGTGGGAGTCCTTAAACCCCAGAGAGAAGGACAGGCCACGGAGAAAGCACCCGGAGCTCCTGGCTGCTGAGAAGCCTTAAGGTGAAGGTGAGGGAGGGCCGAGAAGGGCTTCTAGCACACAGGCACCAGCGGGGGCCCCGGGGTGATGGCCTTTCACACACTCCTTCCATCCTCTCCACCTCCTCGCCTCTTTCTTGCACCAAGGCTGTTAGAGAATCTTACATTTTTATCAGTCAAAATTCTCTCCTTCTCACAAAAATAGGTCCACAGTGAAAAACGACATCTGACTTGACAAAACAAATCTCACATTTTTACTCTGCCACTATCTGAACAACAAGCGTTTAAGAAGTTTCCAACTCTTTACTGATCATGTAAAGCATTTAAATATTTCATTTCCGAACAGCAGCACCAACTTGCTTATGCATCTGGTCAGCCGCAAGCACGAATGGACTCCTGAAGCTCTCTAACCAAACCTTCGGGTGCTCCGGTCCGTCCCTGCGGCCTCCCAGTCCACTTCCCTGTTTCCACTTGCTAACCCCTCCCCATGACCTTTCCGTGAACATATCCTCTCACTCTTGCTGCAGCCCACACCCGGGATCTCACACTTCTCCCCAGCACTGACGCCGTGCTCTTCGGTCACTGGTCTTAGGCCTGGAAGCTCGCAATTGCCCCGGAAGCCCACTTGTGACTCGGGCCAGAGTGTGCCCCACTAGCAGATCAAGTCACCCCGCTGCTCAGAATCTGCCCATGCAGAGCAAAGAGCAAGGCACCGCCCATCAATCCACAGGTCACACATGATCCACTGCCTGCTGTCCCCTTCCCCCTCCAGACACATTCCTGCCTACTTCTTGACCCTGCCAGGGCCCAGGCTTCTCTTCCCCTGGCATGATCCAAAAGGCTTATCTCTGCACTAAGGTCTCCGCTCAAATGGTTCTTACCAGGCCCTTCCTCCACCCCTTACAAAAGATAGCACCTGCCCACTCCCCCAGTTTATTCTCCATCCTCCTTACCTACTCTATTTTCCTCAGCACACAGATGTGCTGCCACTTGACATATACTGATTTGTAGACGGTCTCTCCTCTTCAAACGTAAGCCTCGTGAGGATGGGCCTTTTGTTTCTTTTTAAGATTTTATTTATTTATTTGACAGAGAGAGAGATCACAAGTAGGCAGAGAGGCAGGCGGGGGTGGGGGAGAAGCAGGTTCCCTGCTGAGCAGAGAGCCCGATGTGGGGCTCGATCCCAGGACCCTGAGATCATGACCCACGCCGAAGGCAGAGGCTTTAACCCACTGAGCCACCCAGATGCCCCAAGGGACCTTTTGTTCTTGATATGGTCTTAACACAGCACCTGGCACACAGTAAGTACTTAATAAATAAAAAACAAAAAGAGCAAGATTAGGAAAGCACAAAAAGTTTTTCAACTTTCTTTCTTAGCATATTTTAAAGTATCAGCACCGAGCTAATAATCGATATGTCTATCAGTGCCAGCCTTCATCTTAATTTCTTTTAACCTAAAGGGCAAACATCAAGCAGTAACACTCAGACACAAGACTGAATTAGCAAAAGCACAAGTAATCTGTAAGTCTTTTACGGCAATACCTTTCAGAAGTCACAAGATGGGGATGTGGCTTCATGAGAACTTGGTCTGCTGGGACAGGAACCCATGGGCATTCAAATCTGTATTTGTGGACACGTATTTTATCTCCCCACCTTCTCTGATGGGCCATAATGGCAGGATGAATATGTGAGAGCCACCGTATTTACATAATCAGGTCTATGCCTCCTGCAAGTCACTGGCTCCACTTAGGGTATGTATCAACTGGCTTAAAAATCCTGGGTTTTAAAATGGGGGGGGATCAAAAACTGGCTTGCTAAAACCAGCCAACCAACACTCCCAACCTCTTCTCTTTCCATGAAACCTGAGAAAATCCTTCCCACTAAGCTTACTAAGATCAAGTCTCTCTGTACAATTATGATGCTTGCAGGCTCTTTCCTTTGGCTAATGGCCACCATGGACAGTCCCCAGAGGAGCAGGGAGGGCACACACTTGAGAAGCCAACAGCCCGGTGACACCAGCCACAAGACCACCCCGTCTGCACTCACCACTTCATCCTCCGTCCAGCACTTTTCGATCAGCTTGGGCACAGGCTTCTTCACCAGGCGCTGCAGGGCTTTGCCCGCATCATACCCACTCTCATGTAGCTAAAACAACAACAACAACTTCTGTTAGTGAAGTGTGCCAAATAACAGATCCGGAAGCAAATCAATAAAAGAGAAGCTCTGCAGTTGTTCCAACAGAAGAACCACGGAAAGGGCACGTCGGTCAACAAGAGAATTCATCCTCCTCCAATGGCCCCTGCCCCCAGTTCCAGCTGTTCTGGGAAAGGGAGGCAGGTAAGGTAGAGAACACTTTGGCAAGAACAGGAACAGGATTCAGAACAGTAACAAACACTTTCTGAACATGTGGCCGGACAGAGTGGGGAGCATAATCCACCTACTTACTCTTTCTTAACGCTATGAGAAAGGTATTTTCTCATTTAAGCTTATAGGGTAGGAACTACAGTCACCCCATTTTATTGATTAGGAAACTGAGGCACAGAAAGGTCAAAGGTGCTCACCACACTAAACCAGCAGGCTGTAAAGCCAGGACTCCAGCCAGTGTGATTTCTACCCACTCTTGTCCCATTGCCCCAAAAAGGCGGTTCAAAACCTACTGAATTATGTTATTTCCCTTTAGCATCTCTCAAGTCTTTCAATTGCAGTAATTTTACTTAAAAAAAAAAAAAAATTCAAGTACCTGAACTATAAGAGTTTTTTAATGAAACTCGTTAACAGTATACTAGCAATACATGTGAATAAAGATGCCGGTTTATCTACACTCTCCTTCTAGGACCAGACTTCTCTCTCGTTAAAGGTAATAAACTTCCTCCACTCCATACCCTTTCCAACCCCAGGCAGTGCCTGACACCACTCACCCTCTCTATCTTACAAAGACATTCTTCTCTTGGTTCATGTGACCCCAACCCCCTTCTAGTTCCAGAGTTTCAACCTGAAGACAATGGAATGAAATAACAGAAAGATCCTTTTGCTTAATCTACCTCCCCTAACTGTGGCCATTCCTCCAAAATTCTCACAGGAAATCTGGTTTCCTTTACAGACAGAATCTGTTTTGGCTAAGATCTTATCTCCAGCGCCTAACACAGTCCATTGCATATGGAGATCTAAGAGAACTACTGGTTAAGTTAATAAATAAATGCCTTCAACTATTGTCCCTGTGCAAACTCCACCCAAATCTAAATCTCAGTTGATTCGAATTCATTCGGCTTGAAGTTGACAAAGTGCCTACTGCATTCCATGCGATGTACTAGACCCTGGGCACACAGGAGTGAACGAAACAGGCAAAGGCATCCCTGCTGTCACCGAGCAGACTTTCTAATCTTCTCACCCGTGTTTCAATCCCTTATCTGAACAATTCACCAGCATCAGCTCCAAACTCAGAATGAATAAGGTCCACACCTTAGCAAACCACAGTTTTTATTTCCAGGAAACTCGAAACTCCTGGGGATGTGCCATGGGGACACAATACATAGGAGATAACAAGATCAAACAGATGATAGTAATTGCTACTACCTAGGTGTAAGTAAAGAGCTACAGACACACAAGAAAGAGGAGAGAGCACAGGGTTTCCCCTCTTTAGTAGAAGACTCCTAAGAAGGATGTGCAAATTGCCTTCCTACGAACTGCTACAGACCGAGGGCTGGGCATATAGTAAACCTGCAGTAAATATTTATTGAATAAGCTAAAATAATATTTGAAACATACACAGCAAGTCTCTCTTCTATTCAACTGCTAATGGAAGAGATATCACAAATATCCATTTTCATTGCACATTCAGAGAAACAGAAAGTATCAAAAATTAAAATTTCCTGAGTATTCTCACAGTTTGGAGGACCCCATTTATTTTAAATCCAGGTCCAAGGAAGTCCAGACTATATATTAACTATAACAATAAGTCACTACCTTAAAACAAAACGAAATACCTACAACAACAATCAATGTTAGATTGTTGGATTCTGGGTTTTTTTGTTTGTTTTTTGTTTCTTTTAATTTGACAGAGAGAGATCACAAGTAGGCAGGGAGTCAGGCAGAGAGAGTGGGGGAAGCAGGCTCCCCACTGAGCAGAGAGCCCAATGTGGGGATCGATCCCAGGACCCTGAGACCATGACCTGAGCCGAAGGCAGAGGCTTAACCCACTGAGCCACCCAGGCGCCCCTGGATTCTGTTTTGATGATGGTACTATGTGTGTGTGTGTGTATAGGGGTGTATGTACTGAATATGAATGCTAGATATTAACTTATATATTTTCATAACATTCATCATTAGACTTTAATTTAGACTTATTTCAGCAGTATAAAAAGATGAAAATAAAGTTAGATTTCCAAACTTTGCTCAAAATTCAGACCAAGCAGATACCTGTCAAGTTCTATAATATAATAAGAATCTATATATAATATGACCTTAACAACATGGACCAAAACTGAATAAAAGAATAAACTGCATGCCTATTTCATTTTTTTAAAAGCACATATTTTAGTGATAATCTGAAATCAATTCAAGTTGATCAAATCATAAATTCTTAATAAAAAGCTTATGGAAAATTAACATTTCTTAAGAGGTAATTATAGTATATGAGGTAATTATGAAGAGCCATGGACTCTGAAGCCAGACTATCTAGACACAAATTCTAGCTCTATTACTTACTAGGTGTCGGACCTCCAGCAACTTCCTTATCCTCTCTGGGACTTAATGTTGTCGTCTTTAAAAATGAGTATAATAAGAACATCTACATCTTAGGGTATTACAAGGATAACATTAGAAAACACATGTAAATTGTTTAGAACTGCACCTGACACATAATACGCTAAATGAGTATTAGTC
The DNA here is from genome assembly GCA_003697995.1 of Taxidea taxus jeffersonii. Taxonomy (NCBI): domain Eukaryota; kingdom Metazoa; phylum Chordata; class Mammalia; order Carnivora; family Mustelidae; genus Taxidea; species Taxidea taxus. Next base: position 27,497 of record ML110609.1, read on the forward strand.
ATTTGTTTTTAAAAGGAAAGAGAAAAAAAATAAAGGAAGCAGTCTCTACTCAATTTTCATCAATTTTCTGGATGAGATAGTAGCCCTTCGGCGGGGCGGGGGGCTAGACTGTTAAACTATAAACAAGACCACTTATGTTTCACAAAATTATTCATGTTAATAATTTTTGAAATTTGACTAAAATACTGGTATAGTACACAGAAAAAAATTTTAAATTTAAAATCTTATATGGTTGATAGGAAATTACTCCTAAGAACATAAGGCCTGTTCCAAAAGTGTACTGCTCAACCAAATGTCATTAATCCCTGGGCCATTCCTGACCGAATGGGAGCTGCAAGAAACGTTCTGAAAAAATCTGAACTTCTGGCTGTTTGGTTTATTAGAAAAGTGGCCTAGTGCACACATGGTGCCCTCGGTTAAATTTCTAGCGAGCTGCTTATTTGTTCCCTAAACATATCCCAGCGTTCACACTTCCTTCACAAATCTTCATTTCTCATCACACTTTCCCCTGAAGAAGCCGTTGCAATGCGTGTGTGGTAACCTGGGCTTCCTTCCGCTACTCATTCTCTAAATAATGGGCAATTCCCTCCTTTCATTTGATCTACTGTCTGCTTGTCCTCTTAAAATATTCCTGCTCCTGACCTTTCCATGATATAAACCCAATAAATATTTAGTGTCTGCTCCCACACCTCTACCAAGACATATTTGAAAAGCCAGAGATATGGGATTATTTACCAACAGTGATGAAATATTTACTGAACAAATGAAGTTAGGGTATTATTGTGCTGTCATCAATAATTCATAAACGCTAGTCCAAAAGCCCATTGTCAAGGGGTGGCTCTGCTCCGCCCTTTTCCTAGGGAACCCAACCCAACCTTTCTGTACCTTCACCTTCTTCTGAATGTGATAAACATTTAATTCTACTTTCTAGGAATCTTGTCTGAGAACATTCTGAAAGTTTTACATCTTTACAGAAATCCTTAAATTATATTTAATTAAAGACATACTTTTAACATACTAAAAGTTGTTATGGCCCTCACAGCTGCACAAAAATGAATAGCAGTTTTGAGCACCTTGGGAAAATGGCCAGAGTTCAGGACATCCTTCCTTCCTTCCACAGATGTATACCTAGTGCTAACCTGGGCAGAAGCTTGTGGAGAACACGGACCACGCACATCAGGAGTGGAGGGGTGAGAAGGGGTAACCTGTGAGAGGCACTGTAAGGTACCAGTTCTGTATAACATATCTATCTAAATCTCACATTCAAACTCTAGGGTCCTCAAAGGGTGGATACTACCTTCTTCAGCCCATGTATGAGGCAACAACTGAGCTCTTCTAAAAGAAGGATGGTTTTCTAGATGGTATTGAAGATTTCCCTTCTTCAGACTGGAGCCAAAATTATATTTTAGGAAAAGCTAAACTGGGTATTTCAACTGTATTCTTTCTACATATTAGAATTAAACCTACCAAAATACTGGCTACCTTAAATCTCAAAAAAATATGCCATTAAAAAATTCTCCTCAAGCTCTAACAAATTATAATAATTTCACCTTGTGGAAAACATGTGGGTTTCAAATTTTAAATACCTGATCACAACCATACAGACACATCTATATAGTGAGGAAATGTAGCGCAGGCTTCTCACTATCGCTGAGGTAAAAAGGTCCTTTTATGTGAATAAAATTTTCTACCATTTCCCCAGAAAAGACTGCTCAAAGAAATTGCAATGAAGACAGGGAGGAAAAAAGCTGTCAAATGTCTTACAGCTTCACTTTGTAGCCTTGGAAAAGCAATTAAAGCAAGATAAGTAAACCCTTCTGTCCATTTTGCAACCAGGCAGGGCTAGTAAATTCTGGGGTTAAATGCAATTTTAATGTAGAGTATAGCAAAGTGTACCATTCTGGAGCGACTGGGAAAAAATCATCACAAAATACAGGGACTAAGATACAACATCATTACTCAACCAGCTGCCAATGTTTACAATCTGTTGGTGGGAGAAGCACAGAGATCTCACACCACCTCCATCACCGTGCCAGCCACTAAAGCAGGATGTCATTCAGCTGAAAGCACTGTTTTCAGATTCATCATCCTGGGGTGGGGTGGGGGTGTATAATCCAATGATCAGGGAGGGAGATACTTGTAAATCTGTTGCTTCCACATCACTGAACTGCAAGTCTGCACTTCTGCACAAGCAAAATCTGTCTTCCCCTAAACCACAGGTCACTGGGCGGGGAATGTGATAACAAAATGGTGATACATCATCAATCTCCAAGCCTTTCACGTCACTCCATCAAGGAACCATCCCTGCTTTGCTGGTTTCCACCAGTTCTGCCTTTGGTCCCCTGGGCTGGCACCACAGAATCCTCAGGCTGTGTTCTTTTCTTCACTTTTGGTTTGTTCACTGTGAGACAGCAAATAGGCCTCTTCCCCTATCAGGTGTCCGGCGCTCCTCTGCCTCACCTTCCAGTGCCCACGAGGTCCAGTGGGACGTCCCAGCCTCAGAGGCAGGCCGCGTGCACCACATGCTCTTGGCCCTCCACCCTCTCAGCAAGAGTTACTAAGGACCTCCTATGCCAGACACTGTGCTAGCAAGGACCGGCAGGGCTGAACCAGCAGAATCAACCTCGCGGGGGATTTGGTGCTAAAAACAAGGGCAGCCTGAGTAACACAAGCTCCTGATCTGGTTCTACTGGAACAACTGAAACCCGCACACAAAGCCAAAGACTACAATACCACATGTGACTGGATGCATTTGGTCAGTTGCATAAAAAGCTCTCAACAACCACGGGCACCCAGCCGCCGTCCCACTGTCAATGCCTCTGTCAATGCCCAGTGAACACAGCACAGGATCTGAGGAAGGAGACAGATTCTTGTTATCAGTTTTGTCACAAACTGGCTGAGCTGCGGTTTTCATCTATCAAATGGGCCTCACACCACTCTCCCACAGTTGTGTCAAAAGACAATGGAAGGTATGAGATGAGATATGTGACAAGATACGTGAAACGTCAAAAGGCTATCAACTGTGCAGAGGCATCATCATGGGCACACGTCTCTTATCGAAGACTGCTCAGCAACCCCAAGTTCAACAGAGCACCTGCTGTACAGTGCTGGAGACGACACGCCCGCCACGGGCTCCTTACAGCTTCTGACCTCTCCGTGATTAGCAGCAAGGAAGGATCATGCCCCAAGAAGAAAAACACATTTCTGCATAATTGCCCAAGTTAAATGTGCTACTCTCGCTCTGCCTGACAAATCATTCCCTGCTTATTACTTTCTATAATTTAATATATATAAGTGCTTTACTGGCAAGCTTCTCGAAAGAATAAATAATACTTAATGACTGCCTACAGTTTAATTAACTCATGATTGAACTTCTCATGGATTGCTATAAACATTAAATTACATCCTTCCTCAAAGCTGCCATGGATGAGGATCCAGTTTCAAGCTTTAGCCCTGCTGCCTAACAATTCTGAAATTTCAGCAAATCCATATATTGGACAGAGAGGTGAGAATCAACCTTAATGCCTAGTTATAAAGTATGTTATTTTATAAAGCAAGGATGGAGTCTTAATTTACATAAGACAGAAAATGTGCACATGTCCAAACCCCTCATTTATATCACAGCAATCATTAAGCATCACAGGATCTCGGGCAGCCGTATTAGCACAAACTCTGTGTATTACCACAAGGCTTCAAGTTTCTGCTCCGGCTTCTCATCTTGGCTGCCATTTTTGGTCTGCGTGATGTTGCAAATAAATTTTCCTTTTGGCATGGCTCAGCTGTCAGGCAACTCTGTTCTATAATGAACCCATGAATTACATCTCCCTGCTCTGACATCTCTGGTCTCACACATCAAAATATTGTTCTTCAATTGTAATTTATAACTTAATTTAAATGTCCCTTTTGCTGTGACCTTTTTAGATCAAATGGCATTGCATCTGGCAGTTTCTCCTACCCCAAAGCATCCTTTTGCAATTATAGCCATTATAATAACGGGAGAAAAAGCCTGAGTTAGACTATATCCATACTAAATATTAAATAATTACAGTCCATTACGAACAGTATTAGATTTTAAAGGCCATAAAGAAAGCAAGGCTGTTGTGGATCTAAGCCCTGTATTCCTGAGGGAAGGCTGACTCCTTAGGACTGAAGAAAACCAATCCCCTAATAAGAAGATGCAGCCTCAAGATACAGAATGAGTAGAACTCTGGCCACAAAGAGAAAAACTATTACTGGATCCATGAATCTGGATCTTTTATGCTGTTTTTGTGAATGATAATGATGTGTCACTTTGGAAAGATCTATGTCTGATCACAAGTGGAAATGGTTCAGGGCCACAAGTGGAAATTAAAACACTTTTTCATTTACTCCTGAGCATCCTTACAGCCTTGAATACAGAAAATCAGTAAGGCTCTTCTCTAGAGGGTAACAGAAGGAAACATAGTTCTATTCATCTCATGGAAATGTAGGCACTAGTGAACCCACTGAAAAGGCTAAATTGACCTAGAAAGTATAAGTGAAAGGCCCACTATGAGTCAATTTTATCCAGATTCCTTCAGAAAGTTTATTTAAGAAAAAGAATAAAAACAAAAACCTCAAGACTAGGGTGTCTGGCTGGCTCAGTCATTAGACCATGTGGCTCTTGATCTCAGGGCTGTGAGTTCAACCCCATACTGGGTATAGAGATTACTTAAAAAAACAAAACAAACAAACAAAAACCCTCAAGAGCAGCTACAAAGTATTAAGTAAAAAACATTTACAGAAATTGCTATAACTTCCACTAAGTTGAGTTTAGGTGCAGAAATGACTGCTCCCAATCCATGAAGCTCAGAAAGCTTAACCCCAGTGCTTTTTAACAAGCCATTTTATTTTTTTTAATTTTATTTATTTATTTTGATAGAGAGAGAGATCACAAGTAGGCAGAGAGACAGGCAGAGAGAGGGGGAAGCAGGCTCCATGCTGAGCAGAGAGCCCGATGCAGGGCTCGATCCCAGGACCCTGAGATCATGGCCTGAGCCGAAGGCAGAGGCTTACCCCACTGAGCCACCCAGGCGCCCCAACAAGTCATTTTAAAGATGTGTTTTAAAAAAAAAACAGTACACTGGGGTACCTGGGTGGTTCAGTCGTTAAATGTTTGCCTTCAGCTCAGGTCGTGATACCAAGGTTTGGGGGCTGAGCCCCATGTTGGGCTCCCCACCCAACGGGAGGCCTGCTTCTCCCTCTCCCACCCACCCTGCTTGTGTTCCCTTTTTCTCTCTCTGCTAAATAAATAAAATCTTTAAAACAAAAACAAACAGAAACAAAAAAAACAGTATACCTATTCTTTCTGATCACAATGATAACTAACGGAACCAGGAAAATTAAAGAGGCATGCACTGAAGCATGTGTGACTCCAGAGTAGGGACACTTCTTCTTTTTTCTTTTTTTTTTTAAAGATTTTTATTTATTTATTTGACAGAGAGAGAGAGAGAGAGATCACAAGTAGGCAGAGAGACAGAGAGAGAGAGAGGAGGAAGCAGGCTCCTCACTGAGCAGAGAGCCCAATGTGGGGCTCAATCCCACGACCCTGAGATCTTGACCTGAACTGAAGGCAGAGGATTAACCCACTGAGCCACCCAGGTGCCCCAGTAGGGACACTTCTAAGTGACTGCTCTTTTATCTGGAAACCTCAGCCAAGAGCAGAGCTAGTGACTAAGAGAGAAGCAAAAAGACTCCAGGCAGGGGCGCCTGGGTGGCTCAGTGGGTTAAAGCCTCTGCCTTCGGCTCAGGTCATGATACCAGGGTCTTGGGATCGATCCCCGCATCGGGCTCTCTGCTCAGAGGGGAGCCTGCTTCCCCCTCTCTCTTTGCCTGCCTCTCTGCCTACTTGTGATCTCTCTCTCTGTCAAATAAAAAAATAAAATCTTAAAAAAAAAAAAAAAAAAAAACTCCAGGCAGTTATAGTAGTGCTCTCAAGCAATAGCCTTGGAGAACCTAGAAGGCCCTCAGTCTGGGCCTTAGAAACCTAGCTTCTAAAATTCTGCATTTCCTGAACAACGGGTCCCAGGAGAACAGATGAGACTGCAGGATTTCAAAGCAGCAGTGGTAGAAAACGGCTTGACCGTGGAAGAGCACAGAACTTGCAATGCATCATGCAAACCGAAAGTCACAACTCTAACAGTCACACATGGTTTTGTGTGGTAGCAAGTAAAGGCAGACTTGATTTAAGAACACATGAAAATGTATACTTCGTTTCTGGGGGCCGGGGGAGAAAAATGAAGAGTCAACCTTCTTAAAAATGCTTGGATAAGTGATACTCCACCAAGTCCTGGGCTGAGCAGGAACACACAGCTCAATACAGCTCAACAACTGCTGTGCACAGGGAGAGGGCAGGCCAGCAGGAAGGGCAAGGGCAGGCAGTCTAGTCACGTTAGAAGCCCAGCGACTGATGGGCTGTGGGGGAGTGTCAGCCTCCTGGGTAAGAGAGCCGGGCAGGACAACATAGTTTGTCAGAGTCTGGCAGGGCTGGGCTCAGGGCAGGGCTATAGGGCAAGACCAGAAACCAGAAGAGAAGGCAGAGAGACTTAAAAGAGCAACAGCTTCAAGGGCAACCATGTCAGCAACACAAGACTTGCCCCCGAAGGCTCCGCGGGGGCCCAGCTCAGTGGCCTTGAGGTACAGCCAAGGAAGAAATATCCCCCAAAATCACTGGTCAGAATAGTTAATCCCGTAGTTATACATGACAATTCTATTACCCGAATATGCTCTTTGTGAAAGGAAAACCAGATACACTGTACCATATATCACACAAATACTATACTATTTTGTAAATCAAATATCCTCAGATACACAGAAATATCATAGTCCCTACTGGAAATATTTTTATACTCTCAGAGCTGAAGAAAAATAACAAACTGTTACTAAAAAGCTTTTACGTAAGTACTCTAATTTATTTCAGTGACACATTATAATGTAATAGTAAAGTCCAACTGTGGCAGGCTGAAGAATGAGCCCCAGAAGATATCCACCTCACATCTCTGGAACAGACGAGACCTTCATTGGGAAAAGGGTCTTTGCAGACAGGATGAAATTAATGATTTTGAGAGGAGGAGATAATTCGGATTATTCATGTGGGCTCTATATCCAATGGACAAACATCTTTATGAAAGAGAAGCAGTGGGAAAAGAATAGAAAAGATGTAGACCCATAAAGGGGAAGGCAGTGTAAAGGCAAGCAGAGAGAGATGTGGCCACAAATGAAGGAATGCCAGCAGCCACAGGAAGCTGGAAGAAGGATTCTTCGGAGGAGCCAGAGGGAGCACAGCGGACACCTCGACATCGTACCTCCAGCCTCGAGCACTGGGAGAGAACGCACTTCTGTTGTTTTAAGCCAGCAAATTTGTGGTGATTTGTTACACCAGCCACAGGAAACTAATACACGAACTTTCAAAGTCTGGAGGTAAAAAAACTATCTAGGAGAGCTATAAAAAAGTATTCCTAAGTATATTTCAAAACTAGTTTAAGAAATATACACACTAGCACAAATATAAACTTTAATATTCTGTAGCATATTTTAGAACTAATGGTAACATATGAGCCCTTTTAAAACTCAGGGGCCTACTTTGTTCTAAGATTAAATGCTTACTTAGATTATCAACACTTTTAACAAATGCCCTTGCATAAAGGCTTTCTAAAGAACAGGAATTGAATAATGTTTATTACTGAATAAATAAATAAATGATTTTACTAAAGCTTCTTCTTAAATGGAAAAAGGCTAAGGGCTTTTACCTTGATTGGCTAAATACTTACTGTGTTAATATTAATGCTTAATATAGGTTTGTAGATGGGTAAAATTATGATTAATGTTAAGCGGACATTTTTCAAAACACCACATAATTCTCAAAACATTTCACTATGGAAAAAAGAAATCATTTGAGAAAGAAGCTTTCTTAAATTTTTTAAAGGAACTTTCTAAATTTGCCAAATACAAGGAAAGGCCAAGTCAATTCCCCAGCCCCTGCTGAGTATCTAGAAGAAAGGATGGAGATGCACCAAGAGGCTAGAGCATGAAGGATTTCTTTATTGTTTATTTATTTATTTTGTTAAAAGTAAGCTCCAAGCCCAGCCTGGACCCCAATGCGGGGCTCAAACTCACAACCCTGAGACCAAGAGCTGAGACCAAGAGTCGGACACTCAACACACTGATACCCCAAGCAGGAAGGATCTCTAATGAATGGGCTGAAGAGCAAAGCCCCAAACCTGCAGATTCACAGACATTTAAAGAGGACTGCTTATAGCACTGGGCTCAGTTCTGTTCTTTCCTCGAGTTTAAATTATTATGTATATATACATGACAGGGTGTGCTTATTAATCTGTAAGTGATATTCATACTTACAGAATTTTATGAAGATTAAGGGGTGCCTGGGGGACTCAGTCAGTTACACAGCCAGCTATTGATTTCAGCTCAGGTCCCAATCTCAGGGTCCTGGGATGGAGCCCCACACTGGGCTCTGTGCTCGGTGAGGAGTCTGCTAGAGATTCTCTCTCCCTCTCCCCCTCCCTTTGCTCGCTCTTACTTATTCTCTCTAAAATAAATAAATACAACTTAAAAAAAAAGAATGTTATGAAGACTAAATGAATTCATTCATAAAAATGAATAGCATATAACTGCTAAATAGCATACTAGCTACACAGCATGGAATTATTATATGTGCTATATATATTATACATGCTATATAGAATAGAATTAATAATAAGCATATAGCATTTAACAGCATATAATTGCTATGTGGCATACAAGCATATAAGTACTCAATCAACACATTTTAATTTTGTTGTTATGAATATGGCTCTTGTTACAAATGACATCAGGCAGCAGACTAATAGTTGATATCCAATAGAATGAAAACAGTGATAAGCTTAAGGTCCTGTGCCTGGTTCAAAAATCAGTCAAAATGCTGAGGGTGGGAGAGAAATGGCTTAGCAAAGTCCAGTCCACAGAGAGAAATGAAATGAAACAAGACAAAACACAAGACAAAAAAAATGTGACAAGCACGCATTCATAAAAGCTTAGACTGCATTAGAAAGGTGAGCTTTTAGGAAAGCTGAAGTGGTATTTGTCACCTTATGCCAATCAGATTGGGGAATGTTGCTTCAGTGAAGGTGCTGCATTTTTAAAAACACAGAGCTGACCAGAATATAAAATGGCTTAACAATATCACGGTGAAAGACACCAGTCACAAGAGGCCATATACTGTATGATCCCACGTATATGAAATGTCCAGAATAGGCAAGTCCACAGAGCTGGAAGGTAGACTAGTAATTATCAAGGCTGGAGTAGGGGGAAACTGAAGGGTAATGCTAATGGGTACAGGGTTCTTTCTGGAATAACAAAAGCATCATATAATTGACTGTGGTGACAGTTGCACAAATGTGGGAATATTATAAACGCCATTAAATGGGACACTTTAAATGGGTGAAACATATGAAATGTATCTCAATAAAGCTATTCTAGAAAAAAGAAGAAAATTGAAAAAAGAAGGGAAAAAAGTGGCTAAAGAAACTTGAGAGTGATTCATGTGGAAAAGCCAAACAGGGCCACAATCATGAAGACCTGCATTAGGAGCACGACAAGTGAGAAGAACTTAGAGTGATACTTTTCTGTTAAAACTATCAAAAACAGTGCTCACTTAGGCAGCCCATATACTAGAACTATCAAAAACAGGGGCGTCTGGGTGGCTCAGTCCCTCAAACATCTGTCTTCGGCTCAGGTCACGATCTCAGGGATCCTGGGATCCTGGGATGGTGCGCCGTGTCAGGCTCCCTGCTCAGCGGGGAGTCTGCTTCTCCCTCTCCCTCTGTCCCCCACCTGTGTGTGTGTGTGCACACGGGCTCGCTCTCTCTCTCTCTCTCTGAAATAAATAAAATCTTAAAAAAAAAAACCTATCAAATCACTGCTGCAATAACTCATAAAGGTGCCATTACCAGAGCTTAACGTAAATGGCCTTCTATCTCCCCATCCACCCCTAAAAAGCTTCAAGAATGCTCTCTGTGGTACTTAGTAAAAGAACAGAGCAGGGCATAATGTTAAACTTGGACTAAAGCTACAGATCACCTATGAAGAAGCAAAATATCAAAGCATTAAATTAAAAAGTCATCTTCATCCAAATGAGACAAAAAGAATAAATCATATAGTCTGTCAAAGTGTTGTTGCCTGGAACTTTTGGGGTTTTTTGTTTTGTTTTTTCAGATTTTACTTTTTTATTTGAGAGACAGAGACAGGGAGAAAGAGAAAGAGAATGTGAGAGTAGGAAGAGGGGTAGACAAGGAGGGAGAGGGAAAGGGGTGGAATCTCAATCACACCCCACACTGAGTGCGGAGTCCAATGGGGGTCTCGGTCTTAGGACCCTGAGACATGACCTGGGCCCAAACCAAGAGCTGGACACTCAGCCAAATGAGCCACCCAGGCGTCCCTGCCTAGAACTTCTGAACAAAGTGAATTTATGAAGTTCTCAGCTCAAAGAGAGGCATACTGGTAAATTTCTAAACACTTAAACAATTTTCAAAAGTTCAAAATGTTTCTAACTGATCAAAGTATAATAAATAAAACCTCAACTTTATATATTATGCTGATAATCTTTGGAAAGGACTTGGTTATACCATAAAACCACTGCATCTTTACTTATGCTACAATTAACAATGTCATATGCTGTATACGCCAATATCTTGATATAATATAAATAAAATACTAGCAGAGGTATTTGCCAAGGCTGATTTACATAGGGTGCTGTTCTGAAATTTATTGCATTTCCATAATAAGAAATCATAGAATATAAACTTTTCCCATTTCTCTTTTCAACAACAAATCAAAATCTTAGAGGAAAAAACCCACCACCCTACTATTTCATAATGACTAATCTGAATGGAGAATGGTAAAAAGAATTTAAGTAAGGGGGCACCTGGGTAGCTCAGTGGATTAAACATCAGCCTTCAGCTCAGGTCATGATCCCAGGGTCCTGGGTCCTGGGATCAAGGCCCACATCTAGCTCCCTGCTCACTGGAGAGCCTGCTTCTACCTCGGCCTCGGCCCCTTCCCCCAACTCATGTGTGCACACACCTGCTTTCCTGCTCTCTCTTTCTCTAATAAATAAATAAAATCTTTAAAAAAAAGAAAAGAATTTAATTAAGGGTGTGAGTGTAGTATGAACATCACAAGAATCCTGATCATCACATCACATCAATCCTGATCAATCCTGATTTAGACAAGCTGTAATAAAAGGGCTTCCCAGTAATGCCTTTTTCAGGAGATAGAAAATACTCAACATTCATTTAAGTCCTAAGTACTGCAAAACTAACTTAGGGCCAGATACTTTAGTGAAGTCCATTTATGATGAACAAATAGAGTATCTCTGAGAGAAATTCTATAGACTTAATATTTTTATAATAAAAGAGAGAAAAATGAACATGTGCCAACCTTATAATACCAAATTCTGGGTGATCAAATGTGATCTGGGCTTGAACCTGATGTCAATCATTCAGCAAATACTTAGTGCCTCTCTACTAGGTACTAGGCATTGGGCTACGTCTCAGAAAACAAAGATGAATTAATACCCAAATAGTGATTATTTATAGATCAGAGATAAAAAACTAACTATGAAGCTATTGGAAGCTTTGCACCCTTTGTTGAAGGAGATGTGGGTGTGCATAAATAAGTAAGCAAACAGATATATACTCTCTTGAATATGTAAAAAGCTTAATCCAAATACCTAAAAGCCATCCATATTTCAAGGAATAAAACTGTCCAGACAGAAGTGAAATCTTTGCTGCCTGATTATAAATATTACTTATATATAGTGAGCATATATATGTTTAGTTTTAGTGAGAGAAAGTAAACATAAGAATGCAAATAATTTCGGAGAAAGAGAAACCAAAAGAATTTGAATTTTTTAGGAAATGGGAAAGATACCTAAGCCCACAGAATGAAATCTAATATCAACTTAATAAAAACAAGTCAGCATGGCATTTTCTAGAAAACCATAGTCTCAAACTACAGGACTCTGTTACAGTTTCTAAGCATAACTATAAAGATGGATTTTGTAAAAGGCCAAATGAATGCAAGCATTAAAGATAGCTGAATCCCATTTGGATAACATAGGGCATCCCCATGGTTTCTTCTTTAAAAAGATTTTATTTATTTATTTGAGAGAGAGAGTACAAGCAGGGAGAGTGGCAGGCAGAGAGAGGGAGAAGCAGACTCCTAGCCAGGCAGGGAGCCTGACATGGGGCTCCATTCCAGTACCACGGGATCATGACCCGAGCCGAAGGCAGATGCTTACCTGACTGAACCACCCAGACGTCCCAGGCCATCTCTATGTTCTAGAGCATTATGTTTACAAATTATATGTAAACTGAAAGTACACAGATGACCCTCACAGAAACTGTGTATGAAGAAACACATACCTGAACAGTACACACCGAAACATTTCTAGCTAAGATCTTCTAGAGGAAGCACCACTGCTTTGTCATATTATCACATATTATTTAACATATTATAAAATCACAAATAGGATAATTTTACATTAATAGGTGTTCACAATTTAAAATAGTAAAATATAACATATCTTTGCCAACATAAAGAGTGCGCCCCCGTCACCAAGAACACCATCTTCTTCCACTGAGAGAGGCTGACACGTTTATCACATTATCTTCCTCTACACCAATACAAGATTTTTGGTTTGTTTTGGGTTTTTCTGCTTATGAAGTAAAAAGATTAATATATTTTTAACATAAATGATATAACTGTGTCCCTAACTATTCTGAAAGTTCACCACTGGACCTCAAGGAGTCAGTCATGTGGCCATGGCAATAAGCTACATCACCTGCTACTGTAGTTCTCCAACAAGAGCTGTACTATTGAGAACGTACACAGGTTGCAAGTGTTATACAACACGAGGACCACCTACAGTAGATTAAAATGGACTAGAGACTCCAAACAACAGGCACCTGGGTGGTTCAGCCATTAAGAATCTGCCTTCAGCTCAGGTCATGATCCCAGGGTCCAGGGATCAAGCCCTGAATCGGGTTCCCTGCTCAGTGGGAAGCCTGCTTCTTCCTCTCCCACTTCCCCTGCTTGTTCCCTCTCTCGCTGTCTCTCTCTCTCTCATTCTGTCAATTAAATAAATAAATAAAATCTTTAAAAAAGATTAAGATTAAAAAAGATTTAAGAGACTCCAAACAAAAGGTAGAGCTTGCCAGATTAAAAAGTCAGAAACAACTAAAGAACTAAAGGACATGGGACGCCTGGGTGGCTCAGTTGGTTAAGCAGCTGCCTTCGGCTCAGGTCATGATCCCAGCGTCCTGGGATCGAGTCCCACATCGGGCTCCTTGCTCGGCAGGGAGCCTGCTTCTCCCTCTGCCTGCCACTCTGTCTGCCTGTGCTCTCTCTCTTACCAACAAATAAATAAATAAAATATTAAAAAAAAAAAAGAACTAAAGGACGTAAGAGATGTTCTTTAAATACAAAGAAAAAGCAAGATTCAAAGTAAGAAGCTGAAAGATTTATCATGTGAACAAGCTTAAGAAAACTAGAATAGTTGTATATATTAGTATCAAACAACAACACATAGTTCAAGACAAGGAAAGAATCACTCCAAAAAAGGTAAAAAAGCTAATATACAGAGAAAGGTAAATATTATGTGCATGAGCTTAATGATACAAGTGCCAAATATACCAAGCAAAAGCAAACAAAACCAAAATGGGGAATACCCAAATCCACAATCACAGCTGAACTTTTAGTACAACTCTCTCAGCAACTGACAATACAACTTGATTAAAAAAATTATAATTTTTAAATTATAACCGTAATTATATACGGCCACTTTATATATTATATACATAATATAATTATAATATACGTATAAATTATGTATAATATACGTAATATAATTATATATGTAATAATAACGGCCACTTTAAAGAAACCAAAAATTATGTAACAGTACACTCAGCAATTGCTGAATATAAACTCAGTACAAATGCACATGGAACACTCACCAAGATGAACCACATGCTGAGCCAAGAAACAAATCTCAAGAGATTTCAAAATATTGAAATCTTACTGGGTACTCTCTGACCACAACAGAACTAAATGAAAAATCAGTATCATTCCAAAACAAAGGGGTGGGGGAGGGACACAATTATCTGGCAATTAAGCAAAATTAATACTAAACACAGGTAAAAGAAATTTCAAAAACTATTTTTAACACAATGATAATGAAAGAGCAGCAAATCAAAATTTATGATAAAAATCCATTATCTAAGCTCCCACTTTTGGAAAGTAGGGAGAAAATGATCAAGTTAACCCAAAATAAAAAGAAAAGTAAGATTGAAGATCAAAGAGACTGACAACAGAGAAAATCAGGGGCACCTGGGTGGCTCAGTCAGTTAAGCATCTGACTCTTGGTTTTGGCTCAGGTCATGATCTCAGGGTCATGATATCAAGCCCCAAGTCAGGCTCTGCGCTCAATCCAGAGTCTGCTTAAGACTGTCTCTCCCTCTCCCTCAGCACCTCTCCTCCATGCATCTGGGCACGCATGCTCTCTCTCTAATAAATAAATTTTTAAAAATAATAATAAAAAAGAAAACAAAAAAAAAAATCAAGGAAACCAAATGTTAGCTATCTGAAATGATGTTTATAAACCGGGATGCCTGGGTGGCTCAGTGGGTTAAAGCCTCTGTCTTCGGCTCAGGTCATGATCCCAGGGTCCTGGGATCGAGCCCCACATTGGGCTCCCTGTTCAGCAGGGAGCCTGCTTCCTTTCCTCTCTCTCTCTCTGCCTACCTTCCTGCCTACTTGTGATCTCTGTCTGTCAAATAAATAAATAAAATCTTTAAAAAAAAATGAAATAAAAAATAAAAAAAATGTTTATAAACCTATTTTGACTGATTGATAAGACACAAATCACCAATGTTAGGAATGAAAGAAGGGTCAAAATAACAAATCCTGGGACGCCTGGGTGGCTCAGTTGGTTAAGCGGCTGCCTTCGGCTCAGGTCATGATCCCAGCGTCCTGGGATCGAGTCCCACATCGGGCTCCTTGCTCGGCGGGGAGCCTGCTTCTCCCTCTGCCTCTGCCTGCCACTCTGTCTGCCTGTGCTCGCTCCTGCTCTCTCTCTGACAAATAAATAAATAAAATCTTAAAAAAAAAAAAATCCTTTAGATGTTAAAAAAGTAACAGGATAATTTGACATTTTTATCTATAAATCTGATAACCTTGATGAAATGGACAGGAAGTTTAAAATCACAGATCAGCAGATTACCAATATTCACACATGAAGAAATATAAAATATATTTCCATATACATTATATATACAAATAGAAAAATCTCTATTTGTAATTTTAAGCTCTTCATAAAAAAATTTAGTCCCAGATGGTTTCACTGTGAAATCTATCAAATATTTAACAATGAATATATACATACACACACACACACACACATCCCCACCCCCCACACACACCCTAATCCTTTACAAACTCTTTTTTTAAAGATTTATTTATTTACCGGGCACCTGGGTGGCTCAGTTGGTGAACCATCTGTCTTCAGCTCAGGTCATGGTCCCAGGGTCCTGGGACTGAGCCCTGCACTGGGCTCTCTGCTCAGCGGGAAGTCTGCTTCTCCCTCCCCCTGCCACCACTTGTATTCTCCCTCTCTCCCTTGCTCTCACTCTCAAATAAATAAATAAAATCTTAAAAAAAAATTTACAAAGAAAGAAGACTACAGCTCAAGATCCCTCATGAGTGCAAACATAAAAGTTCTTAACAAAATATAAGCATATTGAATCCAACAGTACATAATGACTAAGTAGAATTAATCCTAAGAATCCATAGTTTCTTTAACATTTGAAATTAGTCAATATAACGCACCAAATTAACAAAATACAGTATAACAAGCATATGATCATCTCATTAGTTACACAAAAAATGGCATCTGACAAAGTTAAATGCCCATTCAAGATAAAAAATAAACTTTGATATAAAGGAGAACATTCTCACCTTGACTAGTAACACTACTCTACACTGCACCTATTAGTGAATGTATTCTCCCTAAAATGAGAAATAGGACAAAGATGTCTACTCTCACTGTTTCTATTCAACACTCTACTACAGGTCCAAGCAAGTGCAATGACGCACGAGAAAGACACAAAATGCACAAATCGGAAAGAAAGCGGTAAAACTGTCTTTATTTCCAGATGACATGACTGTGCACACACAAATCCTAAGAAAGCAACCAGAAAGCTACTAGAAATTAGCAGGAAGAACAGGTACTGGTCAGAGCACATTAAAAGTGTTTGCATTTCTATCCTATTAATGGACATTTAGAAATTGAAATTAAAAAATGTAATTTTAGGAGCACCTAGGTGGCTCAGTTGGTAAACGTCTGACTTTGGCTCAGGTCGTGATCTCAGGGTCCTGGGATCAGGCCTGGTGTTGGGCTCCACACTCAGCAGAGAATCTGCTTGTTCCTCTGTCCCTCCCCCTGCTCATGCCCCCTCAAAATAAATAAATAATCTTTAAAAAAAATTAAAGTGAATAAATAAAAATGTAATTTTATTAACAATCGAATTTTCAAGCACTACTTATTTAACAAAATATGTGTATGACCTCTACATTGAAAACTGTAAAATCTTACAAAAAAAAAATTAGCAAGACCTCTTTTAAAAATGAAGGTATGGGGGCGCCTGGGTGGCTCAGTGGGTTAAAGCCACTGCCTTCGGCTCGGGTCATGATCCCAGGGTCCTGGGATCGAGCCCCGCATCAGGCTTTCTGCTCTGCGGACAGCCTGCTTCCTCCTCTCTCTCTCTGCCTCTCTGCCTATTTGTGATCTCTGTCTGTCAAATAAATAAATAAAATCTTAAAAAAAAAAAATGAAGGTATGTGGGGTGCCTGGCAGGCTCAACTCTTGATCTCAGGGTTGTGAATTTGAGCCCCATGCTGGATACAGAGCTTTTTTTTTTTTTTTTTTTTAATAAAAGAGAGGGAGAGAGGGGGCAGGGTGTGGGGAGAGAGAATCCTGCTTAAGTCTGCTTAAACTCCACACCCAGCATGGAGCCCAACAGCAGGACTCAATTTCATGACCCTGAGACCTGAGTGGAAATCAAGAGTCAGACGATTAACTGACTGAGCCACCCAGGTGCCCTGAGATTACTTAAATAAACAAAAAAAATTTTTAAATGAAGATATCTATCATGTTCTGGATTCAATATTGTTAAGATGTCAATTCTTCCTAACTTGATTCATAGGCTCAATGCAATCCCAATGAAAATACCATCAAGGCCACCCCCCCTTTTTTAAAGATTTTGTTTATTTATTTGACAGAGATCACAAGGAGGCAGAGAGGCAGGCAGAGAGAGGAAGGGAAGCAGGCTCCCTGACAGCAGAGAACCCAGTGTGAGACTCAATCCCAGGACCCTGGGATCATGACCTGAGCCGAAGGCAGAGGCTTTAACCCACTGAGCCACCCAGGCGCCCCTACCATCAAGCCTTTTTAAAAACAGAAAATGGAAAGCTGATTCTAAAATTTATGTGGAAATGCAAATGACCTAAAAGAGCCAAAACAATCTTAAAAAAAAAAAAAAAAAAAGTAAAAAGTAGGAAGACTTACACTACCTGAGTTCCAATAAAGCTACAGTATTCAAGGGGCACCTGGGTGGCTCTGCTGATAGAGCACCAGACTCCTGATTTTGGCTCAGGTCATGATCTCAGGGTTGAGAGAGGAGCCTGGCAGGGAGCCTGCTTGGGATTCTCCCTCTCCCATCGCCCCTCCCCAACCTTTCCTACTGGTCACCAGGTCACCAGCACAGGCCACCCTCTGGCGTGCGCTCTCTCTCTCTCTCAAAAACAACAACTACAACAAAAACAAAGTTACAGTACTCAAAATACTGAGGTACTGGTGAAAAGGCAGATATTACATTAGTGAAACAGAAAATATTCAAGCTGCTATACGCTTATAGAGCAGCTGATGTTCAATAAAGGCATCAAGGCATAATGAAATGAAAAAGCCTATTTTCAACAAATGTTGCTCCAACAACGGGCACCTGTGTAGAAAAAGAATGAACTTTCATCTCTCTCATATCACATACAAAATTAATTTGAAAAGAATCACAGACCTGAAGGCAAGAACTAAAACATCAAGAAAGCACAGAAACAATCTCTGTTATCCTGAGGAGATCAAAGGAATCTTCACAAAAGGAAGATGATACACTGGACTTAAGGAAAGTTAAACATTTTGCTCTCTAAAAGATGCTTACAGAAAACAGTCATGGTATGGGAGGAAATATTTGTAAATACATGTATCAAAGGAACTGTGTCTGCAATATAAAAACAACTCTTAAAACTAAGTGATTATTTTAAAACAACTCAACTTTTTAAATTGGGCAAAAGATATTTTATAAAAGAAGACACACAAATAGTCAACCAGACATGAAAAGATGCTCAATATGACAGGAAATTCAAAGTAAAACCTCACTGAATGAGACACAGACAGACATCATTAGTAATGTCAAATGCTGAGGAATCTTTATCAACAAAGAAATCTCAATGAGATACCACTACACACCCATTAGAATCATTAATGAAAAAGACTGACACCATGAAGTCTTGTTAAGGATGTGGAAGAACTGAAATTCTAACACACTACTGAACTACTGAATGGGAGTGTCAATGGTATGGCCACTTAGAAATGTGTTTCACAGTTTCTTAAAAAGCTACCTGCACACATACAACCTTGCCATTTCACTCCTTAGGTGTATTTACTCAAAAGCAGTGAAAATACACATCTCACAAACACTGAACAACAATGTTCATAACATCTTTATCATAATGGTCAAAAGCTTGGGAACATCACAGGTATCCATCACCAGGTGAACGGATCAAATACTGTGAATATCCGTACACTATAATTCTACTCAGCAATAAAAAGGGACTACTGATAATGCAACAGCAGAAATCTATGTCAAAATTATTACAATGAAAAAAGCCAGACCCAAAAGATTACATAAGATATTCCATTCATACAGCATTCAAGAAAATGAAAACCAATCCACGATGTGAGAAAACATATCAATGGTTGTCTGAGGCTAGAAGCAGCAAAGCATTAAAAAAATGCATGAGAAAACTGGGGAATTTGGAAGTGTTTTGTATTTTGATCACTGTAGTAGTTTCATTGGTATATACATCTGAAAAAACCCATCAAACTGCATATACTTTAAATCAGAGCTTACTATACATAAATTATAGCCCATATGTTGTTTTAAAACTTACACACTAAAAATGTCATTTGTGAATAATGAAGAAAAAAATTGAGTCAAAATGAATACTGTAGAAGAGCTTCTATTTAAAAATAGGTCCCTGTGGGGGACCTGGGTGGTTCAGTTGGTTAAGCCACTGCCTTGGGCTCAGGTCATGATCCCGGAGTCCTGGGATCGAGTCCCACATCAGGCTCCCAGCTCTATGGGGAATCTGCTTCTCCCTCTGACCTCCCCTCTCATGCTGTCTCACTCTGTCTCTCTCTCTCAAATAAATAAATAAAATCTTAAAAAAAAAAAAATAGGTCCCTGTAATTGTCATTAAGAATTAACAGCTCAAAAATTTCTATTAGAGATGGCTGTTTTAAAGATCACACTATGTACATGCCTTTAAATTTAATAGTCCTACTCAGATGTTAAACACTGTAACACGGCTGTACTCAGGAATTTCATACACTTTAAATTCCTGTACTGTCCTGAGAAACAGGAAATAGACACAAGTTTAGAGAAATGCCTAACCTTGTTTTGACTCTACAAAAGAAATAAATACTTCTCACATGACAATGTGCTTATCTTTTAAACTTACTACTTAACATAGCTCAAAACCACCATTACTCCAAGGAAGTTGAAATAAACATTAACTTCCCGTAAGACTTTTTAATTCACTTCACTTTTCATTAAGGAAAGTACCTACAACTAAATCTCTGTGAGCCAGTAAAACAATGAAGTAGAAAAATTAAAACAGCCACTAAACTTTTCCATTCAACACAAAATGTGCACACAGCTCAGTCCTTTGGTCGCTAAATGCACTTGGATTGCATAACCCAAGACACTTGAGCCATTTTTGGACGCGCCTAGACAGGAAAATTTCAAATGATGGGAAGACAGCTTCACAGAAATAAAAACTCATAAAACCGAAGCCCTCTAGCAATGCTTAAGAGAACTTCAGAAGGACCTTGCTACAAAGGACCACGGGCAAAAATAGCCCAAATTATTTCTGTATAGAAGTATGTTGTGCAGAATCCTTAAAGGGGTTGAACAGATTAATCAGATCAATTCAGTCAAGTGCCAGAAATAGACATTTAATTAAATATGGCAACATCTTCATTATTTAAAAATTCAAATGATCAGCATGGTCGTGAAAGGGGAAATTTTTTCCATAAAGCTTTTATGCAAAAAAACTCCACAGAAGATAAGCTCATATCAAAGAGTTACTCTAACTAAACACGCTATTTAGGATATTTTGAATTCACGGACATTCACACCACTCACACTGTTGCCGCAGTCTACAGATTCACTGATCTGAGTCTGATTCCTCACTGATGAAATACTCTCACAGACCCTTTCTGGCTCCATCACGTATACTCAGAGTAAAGACCCCTTATAAAAGGGTGCCTGGGTGGCTCAGTTGTTAAGCATCTGCCTTCAGCTCAGGTCATGATCCCAGGGTCCTGGGACTGAGCCCCACATCAGGCTCCCTGCTCAGCAGGGAGTCTGCTTCTCCCTCTCCCACTCCCCCTGCTTGTGTTCCCTCTCTCACTGTCTCTCTCTGTGTCAAATAAATAAAATCTTTTAAAAAAATTTAAAAAGGCCCCTTATCAAAACAAAAATCCTAAGTATGGAAGAGGGGAGAAAGTAAGAAGTAAATGCATGGGAATGTTGAAAAATCATTCAGTTATTTAACACATGGCCCAATCCCAGCAAGATCACTCAGTCTCGAACATGTAAAAGACTACTATCATGTCATGTAATACTCAGGAAGCACAGCTAGACCAGGAATACAAGTCAGCCACATCCACATGCTTCCCTGAAAGCAAGCTGAGAGTAGAAAAGTCTCTAAGTTGGGAATCTAGATTAAATTCTATGCTCCATTATGAGCTTTTTGGATTGCTGGCATTTAACAACCATCTGGCCTTTCTGAGCCTTAGATTCTAATCTACTTAGAGACCGAACAGATGATCTCAGAAGTCCCTTTCAACTAGTCACCTCTCAAGAAATGAAAAACGAAAAGGGGCTTAAATTACATTCAGTAGTTACCAGGAATTCCTCAGCCTTGTGCTCAGTACCCTATGTAAATATATGTAACTTTACTAGTACATCAGTAATGCAGAGAAACCCATTATTACTTCATCAGATTTGATGATTTCACATTAGTAGCCACTCAGAGAAGAATTATTTCAAGAAGCTTTAAAATACAATTAATTTTCCTAAACAGCCCTACAGGGTGTTTTTTTTTTTTTTTTTTAAAGATTTTGTTTATTTGACAGACAAAGATCACAGGCAGGCAGAGAGGCAGGCAGAGAGAGAGAGAGAGGAGGAAGCAGGCTCCCCGTGGAGCAGAGAGCCCGATGCAGGGCTTGATCCCAGAACCCTGGGATCATGACCTGAGCCGAAGGCAGAGGCTTTAACCCGCTGAGCCACCCAGGTGCCCCTACAGGGTGTATTTTAATGTCAAAAAGGAATGTCCAAAAAAAGTAAACTGGTTTCAGTGATCATACTATTTATAGTAATTTGAGTTTTGTTCCTCTGAGCTGCTGTGTGTGTTACAGGATTAGAGCAGATGAGTAATCCTGAAGGATGCCATATAACCAACTCAGTATCATTAGGCTCACTTGTTACATTTTACTTTAGATTTTTTGAAGGACTATTATTTTTCAAACTTAATTTAGTTGTATGATCATGTGAAATATTTACATGGCTCCAAAGCACAACTATAAAAAAACAAATTTTTCCAGGATGTCTGACTTCTTCTCTATTCCCATATACACTCTCAGAGACAGAGAAGAAGGCATAAACTATGGCCTCTAGATTCACATCTTAAGTGTATGACCTTGGCTTGTGACTTAATCACTCCAAAGTTATTTCCTCATGCCTACAGTGGTGATAATAATAAAATCTCCTTCAGAGGGACATTGTGAGGATTAAATAAAATAATCTGTTAATCATGGTCAGCTTTGTGGGATCTTGGTTGAAGTACCTCTAGCATCAGGCTTTTATGTGAGGCTCAACACAATCCTGAGGGACAGACACAGATGAGGAAATGAACCTATAGGCGGCACATCACTGGATCAAGGTCATGGGGCCCAAAGCCAAGACTACAACCCATCTTACAATCCCAGCGCTATACCACAGTACTCACTCCTAAAATTCCAGGCTCCTTCCTATTTCATACTCATCACATACTCTCTACAGCAAGCACAAGGGAAAAAGAACTTTGTTCCCACTCAGGGCAACTTCAAAAGACTCACTGTATTCAGTGCATTGAGGGTAGTGTCATCCCGGGACGCTGCAACACAGCCATCTTCTGTGGAGCCTCCATCACACATCCCTGCGAATGCGGCCATGCTCCTTGGAAGACAGAAAGGGAAACATCAGCAAAGAAACATTAACCCTCAGTTTTCAGAGTACATTTTCAGCCCAAACCAAATTCCATTAATAGAGGATGATAAGCTAGAGTTCTCAGTCTTATTTCTGCTTTTCTAAAACAGAAAACATTTTTAGGGGAATCTGGGAGGCTCGGTGGGCTAAGCAGCCGACTCTTTGGTTTCTGCTCAGGTTAGGATCTCAGGGTCTTGAGACTGAGCCCAGGCTCCACACTGAGCACACAGTCTGCCTGAGATTCTCTCTCTCTCTCTCCCTCTGCCCCTCCCCTCAATTGCACGCTCACCCTCACTCTCCAAATAAATAAATAAAATCTTTAAAAAGGGAGGGGGCACCTGGGTGGCTCAGTGGGTTAGGCCTCTGCCTTCGGCTCAGGTCATGATCTGGGTCCTGGGATGGGGCCCCACATCAGCCTCTCCGCTCAGTGGGGAGCCTGCTCCCCCCCCCCC
>ML110609.1:51006-99867 GCA_003697995.1 Taxidea taxus jeffersonii
TAGGCATTCGTAGGTTAGCAAGTTCGCATGTAGGTAAGCCACAAAAAACACGAACCTTGGGTCAGGCGTCAATGAACAGCCTAAAATAGAGAAAGCTGTAATGGGATTTTAAAATGGGCTAAAAGACCCAGTTATTCAACTTGTATTTAGAAGTGTTGATAATTGCATGTATGACTTACAATGCTTCCCTTCTGAAGAGTTCTAAAATCTGGTATGGGGCAAAGCTTGAGAGGGGGAAAAAAGTGACTTTATCATGGTAAACTTTTTCTCTTGCAAGAAAAATCAGAGCATGGATTACAGAGCGTATAACAAAACATAAAGTGAGAGAATGTTTGATGTACGAATAAATTTTCAGGGGATAGGAGAAAGTTTATTGCCTCCTAATCAATCCAGATGGAGGGCAGAATGGGAAGAATTCCTATTACCTCGCTGCCCTCAAGTACATGAGGAGGTCACAGTCATTAACTCCAGGCATCCAGACCAGTTCCTCATGCTGGGTCACAGTGTCACCATCTGGAGAAGGGAACGGCTGCAATTCAGGAAGTTTGGCCTGTAAGACAGGGATGAAAAGTTACAATCAAGGAGCATTTAAAGAGCTGCCTCGACAGGCAGGCCCTGGGAACAGACACAGTAGTTACTGAGCCGCTTTCTCCAGGCAGTACCGGGAAAAAAAAAACAAAAACAGAAAAACTGTGAGTCACTGAAATCAGCCTGTAGGACATTTCAGGATCATTTCACCATAGAATATTTCACAATGGACAGCTTAATCTCTACTTAAGGAGCAGCAAACAGTGTCAAAATAAACCAGTGCCAGCATGATCTAAAGAGTAAAACAAAAATGGATGCATGTGAATAAAAGAAATCAGGGGGAAAAAAAAACCCTCAGGACATAATAGTTCCTTGATGGAAAAGGGAAAAACTCACATTTCTACTATAACAAGTTTACAAAGAGACAGAGGTAAATAATGAAACCTCTCCTAAGGATATTTGCTAAAAAACCAAACGAACTATCCTATTAAGTTAAGCTACTCTCAAGAGAGTTGACAATTACAGTATTATCAAGGTAAACATAAAAAAGACACAAAGTTGAAGTTAATATTACAAACACACTTGAACTAAATGATGGGGTCAGAAATGAGACCGCAGCAGCTTCAGGAGGAGCGGACTGTTCTGAAGGGCAGGAAAGGAGCTTTCCGAGGCCAGCGAGCTGCCGCTCGGTGACATGAACTATGACGGCAGACACAGCAGTCTACATGAGACAGGAAAAGTTCACCGTACGTCAAGTGTACCTCGAGAAAATTATTTTTTTTAAGTATCTGAACAACAGTGCTCAACAACCAAGATTCTAAATCACCTCTGGGTTAGAGATCCAAATACCCCTAGCAGGTTCTCACCCTCCCTCTGCTGGGGCACAGCAAGAGTCAGCGGCTACCATGACTACCACAACCTTCAGAGGCCTAGAAAGCCAACCATCTGCAAAACAGCAAGAATGCGGACATTTCAGTCACGTATTTTAAACTAGGGGCTACAGTTAAAAAGCTCCAGTGCCCACAGAAATGAGGCAAAAAATTAACTGAAACAAGAAGAGGATAAGGCAGCACTGTATGACAGAAATAAAATAAGAGCTATATATTTCATTTTAAACATTCTGGTATCCTTACGGGGTAAAACATTACCTCCCAGGTTGGCCTAGCCGCATGTCAAGTGTTCTCGGCCACCTGCGCCCCTGGCTCCTGTCCTGGGCGCAGGGGTATCAGATGCTAAGGAATGAAGGGAACCACGGTGTAATGGAGAAAGTACTGCCCTGTCCAGGGAAAGCAACCAAGCAGTGACGAGAACTAGTACTTGTATATCCCCTGATTTTTTTTTTCCCCAAGGTCCAGAAATTTTGACTTTTTAAAACAATCTTGTGGCAAAACACAACATTAGTAAACCATGTGGTCCTAGGGCTCCAGCCTGCCTCATGGAAGATCTGATTCCTCTAAATGTGTATCAAGTGCTGACTTTCTCTGAACAAGGGTGCTCTTCTTTAATTTAGTACTGACTTTTATAACATTTAATTGGGTGCCTCAATGAGATCCGCTTAAGACACAGTGCCATACCGGAATGAAATTTAAAACTCAACAGATATTCACATCAAAAAGCCTTTTTTGACATTTGTACAGAGTTCTGCTTCCCCAGCACCAAGTATGGTACCTGGTATAGTAGCGCTCCAATGGCTATTTATTAAATTAGTTAAAAAGTACTATTATTTGGGGAGAGGACAAATCCCCCTGGTCGAGAGAAAAATAAGCTGGTAATACAGTCAGATAGCTCACAGGGAAAGAAATGCAAAATGGCTCTTAAAGATGAGAAAACATGGTCAAACTTGCTGATAAGTAAAAGGCGAATCAGCGGCACTGCGATACCATTTCTCATCTATCAGAATGACATAAATTCCGAAGTGCGACCATATACAAGGCTGTTGTATTAGCACCTGAATGAGTTGCTAGCACAAATGCAAAAGCGGTACAATCTCCATGGAGGGGCATTTTGTAATGTCCTCACATTTCCAGGTGCACTTGCCCTTTACGCCAGCCATCCCCCTTCTGGGAATATTCCAAAGATACATTGACAAAAGTGTAAAAATCTGTATGCTCAGGCCATTCACTACAGCAGTACTTATAACAGCACATGACTGGAAGCAACTTAAATGCCCAAAAACAGGACCTGGAAGAATAAACTGTCCCATGCCTGCAATGGAGCCCCATGAAGTAGCAGCAGTTAGTGAGGAGGAGCTCTACATCCTGCTTTGGAGGGAACAGCAGGATTCATTACTAAAAGTTAAAAGAGAGTTGGTAAAAGTGTGTATATCATGCTATCACTTGTCTAAGAACAGAGGGTTGGGGACTAAAAATAAGGATAAATCAAAACCTTAAAAAAAAACAAAAAATTATCCATCAGGCAGAGAAGGAAAATGTGGAGAGGACAGAGAGAGTAGACTTTTTTTTTTTTAAAGATTTTATTTTTTTTTTAATTTATTTGATAGAGATCACAAGTAGGCAGAGAGGCAGAGAGAGAGAGGAGGAAGCAGGCTGTCTGCAGAGCAGAGAGCCCGATGCGGGGCTCGATCCCACGACCCCAGGATCATGACCCGAGCTGAAGGCAGCGGCTTTAACCCACTGAGCCACCCAGGCACCCCAAGAGAGAGTAGACTTTTTGAGCACACTTCTTCCTTCGTATGTTTGACTTTGGAGCTATGTGAGTAACTTTACATAATTATAAAAGCAAAATGAAATTTAAAGAACAACAATCTCTTAAAAACCCTAAAGCAGGGGCACCTGGGTGGCTCAGTGGGTTAAAGCCTCTTCAGGTCATGATCCCAGAGTCCTGGGATCGAGTCCCGCATCGGGCTCTCTGCTCAGCAGGGAGCCTGCTTCCTCCTCTCTCTCTGCCTGCTTCTCTGCCTACTTGTCATCTCCGTCTGTCAAACAAATAAATAAAATCTTAAAAAAAAAAAACAAAACCCTAAAGCAAAGTGAAATAAATGCACTAGCTATATATTGAGTTGGTTCCTCTCTAGGAATTATTTCAACTAACTTTAAAACACATATTAATTTACTTATATAAAGCCCTAGTGAGATATTTTCTAAGACCAAAAAAATTTTTAATAGTAAACTGTTTTTAATAACTATATTGTTTGTAGCACTCTAAGTACTATTATTCTGCACTATTATATATGCATTGCAGGATTAAAGCAAATAAATATTTATATTGGAGTCATCTGAAAATGGGATTTGAGACTTGGGGAAAAGATACAGATACAAAAGGAAAGAAAGATAGGATTAAATATAAAACCCAGATAAAAATTTGAATTGAAATTAAAAAGTCTACAATATGTTTTATCTTCAAAATAAGGGGGGGAGGGCATATTTTCTAATCTGTTCCCTGAAAAAGCCTAGAAATAGTAACCAACTGGGTAACAACGAACACCCCACACCCAGTCAAAAAATGTCACTTCCCAGTAAAACAATAAGGGTTCCTATGAGAAAAGTTTAATTATAGATCAAGGAAATACACAAGATGAGACATTAAAATCATGTCATACCAGTTAAAAGAATCCTACCCAAAATCTGGGGGCTGCTCAGTCAAAAGGACACAAGATGGCAGGAAGAAGCATCCTACCAGTCCCAAATGGATAATTTAATCACCAGGAAGAGTAAGGACAACTGGTTAGCAGATAACAAATAATTTAAAATCCACTGGTGACTGCTGGAAGGTGTTGAGAAACCAACCTAATATTTTTTGAAAACTGGTGAACAGAAGGAAGGAACGGAGCATTCATCCTGCCTTTCCCATGTAATTCTGATAATCAAATAGGTGGTGGTAAAGGGAAAGCTTCCTTTATTCACCTAATAAATGAAAGAATGACTGAATTAGAGTATCACCATTTTAAAGGTGATCACCATTTTAAAGATCTAACTAATGAGCCGCAGCTGCAAATCAGCATTGCGAGGACACATACCTCCTGCTGGATATATATCGCACCACCCAGGCCAGGGGCAGAGGACTAAACTTGGATGATATGAAACTTCCAGATTTAACTACTAATTTTCAAGGTATGCCAAGGACAAAGGAACAAGTCTAGTTACACATAAAGATGAAATCAGCCAAATCCAGACTGTGGGATGACCCACTGGACGAAACACTCCCCTCTTCAATACATACATTGAGAGAAGGGGAAAAATGAGAACAATATATGAATTAAAAGAGATTTAAGAGGGGCACCTGGGTGGCTCAATGAGCTAAAGCCTCTACCTTAGGCTCAGGTCATGATCCCAGAGTCCTGGGATTGAGCCCTGCATGGGGCTCTCTGCTCAGTGGGAAGCCAGCTTCCCTTCCTCTCTCTCTGCCTGCCTCTTTGCATACTTGTGATCCCTGTCTGTCAAATAAATAAATAAATAAATAAATAAAATCTTTTTAAAAATAATAAAATAAAATAAAAAATAAGAGAGACTTAAGAGATGTATTAAGCAACTGCAATGCATGGCTCTTATTTAGATTCCAATCTGAACTATAAAAAGAAAAAGAAGAGGGAAATCTAGACTAAGGGGGGGTACTTAAGAAGTTGCTAATTTTTATTAGGTGTTACATATTACAATTTTTTTTGGAAAGCTCTTATCTTTGGGATATTACAAGTAAAATGACAGATTTGTGATTCATTTCAAAATAATGGTTAGAGAGGTGTGAAGGAGAATAAATGAAACAAGTTTGACCATAATTTAGTATGTGTGAAAGCTGACTAATAAGGATAAGGGGATTTATTTTACTATTCTTTCTTGATTTTCACATATGTTAATATCATACCTAATTTAAAAAATTAAAATTTTAATAAGGAAAATATTGCCAATCCATAAACAAATTGTTACATTTGGTGCTCCAAAACATTTCTTTTTTAAAATAAAACCTAATAAATATATTTAAAATCTGATATAAAATAAATGAAAGTATAAAAGAATGTAAGCATAATAAATCTGTTCCTTTCCAAGAATTTAAGCATCTTTTACTTAATAACCACTTTTTTCGGGGTACGGGGGTGGCTCAGTCGTTAATCATCTGCCTTTGGCTCAGGTCATGATTCTGGGGTTGCCAAGGGCGAGGGGAAGGGAAATGGAGAATTAGTGTCCTTTGGGAACAGAGTTTCAGTCTGGGTAGATAAGAAAGCTCTGGGGGTAGATGGTGGTGATGGTTGCACGGCAATATGAATATACTTAAAATCAATGAACTGTACACTTAAAAATGTTTAGAATGGTAAATTTTACATTATGTGTATCTTAACACAATTTTTTAAAAGTATGCAATGATCGGGGGGTGGGGGGGATCAACCCTGCATTTATATAAAATTTCCTAAAGCTTAACAATGATTCTAAGTTGCTGCTTAACAGAATAAAGGGCCAGCAGAATAATAAGAAATAAAACCCTACTGGAAAAGCTACTAAAGTTTGCTTT
The DNA here is from genome assembly GCA_003697995.1 of Taxidea taxus jeffersonii. NCBI lineage: Eukaryota > Metazoa > Chordata > Mammalia > Carnivora > Mustelidae > Taxidea > Taxidea taxus. Next base: position 56,995 of record ML110609.1, read on the forward strand.
ACCTGATGGCTCGGACCAACACGAATTTCTCCCTGGGTACTGTTCAGCCTCCTGTCATGAAAAGAACAGATTAGGTTAGCGCATACAGTTCTGGCATCAACATTCACACATTTTTTTCAAGGCAAATAACTCATTTGAAATAAATGAGGGATAACCCAGGAAGAATTAAGTTCCCCACTATTTCTAGTGTTGCCTTGTACATGCATACTCCCCTACCCTCCCTACACATCTCTAAAATCTCTTTCCTCTAAAAATGCCCTTCCTGCCGCTTCCTGTTCCGAGTCCCCATACCATTGCTCCTTCAGACTTCAGAGAGGTACATCCTGACAGTACAACCCCAGGAGAGGTTTCTTCTTTTCAAAACATTTCACATGCCCTACTGTAAGCTTTATTAAAAGATAAACAAGAGAACTATGGTTCCTAGCACACACACTGGGTCATTCATTCATTCAACAAATATTTATTAAGTACCCAATATACACTCAAAACTGTCCTAGGTGTTGGAGATAAAGTAATGAGCAACACAACACCCCTGCCTTATTAGAACTTACATTCTTATCTGGGTATAAAACAAAGAAACAAATAGATCATATGATAAAAGGGCCAAAGAATTAAGGAGATGGTGAATGATGAACCATTTTCACAGTTCTTTACACAAGAGAGTCAGAAAAGGCCTTTGTTGGGTGGGGGGGAGAATGGCAGAGGGAAAGGTAGAGAGAGGATCACAAGCAGACTCCATGCCCAGGAAAGAGCCCAATGAGGGGCTTGATCTCATGACCCCAAGACCATGACTTGAGTCCAAATCAAGGGTTGGGCACCCAACTGATTGAGCCATCCACACACACTCCAGAAAAGGCCTTTGTAATAAAGGAAAAAAAAAAGTAGAAATGAAAAAGATGTGTGGGAATGAGCCCACCAGAAGGTCTAGGAGGTGGAAGAATTTGTCTTGTTGCTGTGTTGTGTCATTCCTACTGTACTTGCAAAACTCACCCTCTCTTGCTTCAAATTCTAGCCATCCCAGGTTCCTTTTAGAAGCCACTACTTCTATAAAGCCTTTTCTGATCTTCCCATTTCACCCCACACCTCCCCAAAGTGTGTGTTGCCTTCCCCTTATGCTCCTTCACAAAATGCTTGTGGACTGTTTTGTCCCAGGCCTTGCACAGGGTACTCACTGGGTATATGGTGACGGACAAAGAAATACAGTCCCTGCCCTCCCGGGGCTCCATCCCCATCTCCTGGTTACCCTCAAGTCTGAGTCACGACTAACTATAGGCGGTCTCAGGCCACACTTCCCGTGCCCGGGGACAAGTCTGTTGTGTTGCAGAGCCACCTTTGAATTTCCAGCAGGGCCAACGGTGCCTGGTGGACTTCACTGTGCTGCAGAGTAGAACGAAGCTAGCAAAGGACCAGAGATGCTGCACGGTCTCATGTTTGTCCTCCACGAGAGTTGATAACCCCAGTGTTAATGTGTGAGGTTGTTAAAATGAATTCTGGAAAATGACTACTTCCTTCAGATCTAATACTTTCTTCTTTTGACCCAACAATTTCCCTCATGAAGAGTCTTACTTGGGCAAAGTGGGCAGTAGATATAACGAAGGGAGAAGACTTAGAAGGGAAAGGTATGGCCCAGTTCTTAAGGAGCTCACACTCCAACTACCCAGGAAGTAGTATCCATCCCCAAAACACCAGAAGAGGTCCAATCAGTATACTGGTAAGCATAAAACATCTCAGGAGAAACAATACAAAAATGCCAAGGGAGGGGTGCCTGGGTGGCTCAGGGGTTAAGCCTCTGCCTTTGGCTCGGGTGGTGATCCCAGGGTCCTGGGATCGAGGCCCACATCAGGCTCTCTGCTCAGCGGGGAGCCTGCTTCTACCTCTCTCTCTGCCTGCCTCTCTGCCTACTTATGATCTGTCTGTCAAATAATAAATAAAATCTTAAAAAAAAACAACAAACCAGGGCACGTGTAAACTTTTAAAAAAAAAAATGCCAAGGGAAATGATCAAAATTAGACAGGCTTCACAGGGAGAAAACAGTGCATGCAACAGTTAATTTCCAAGGAAACCTGTGAAGGGGAGCACATCAGCAGGACAAAACATGCAAGAGGGAATAAAACCCTGCACAGTGGGAGAAAAGGCTGCGTAAGTACTGTCTTTAATATACAAAGCACCTCCATTTCCCCACTAGGGGAATGGCATGTTGAAACACAAGTCAAAAGATGGACTGTGCCAGTAGGTTGATGTAGGAAGGGCACGCTGTTTTAGGAGGTCTGAGAAGAATCAAACAGGCCAGCAGGCTATTTTAATCATGAATACTTTAAAAAAAACAAACAGTCAGTATTCCTGACCACTTCCCTTCCAACTCATCCCTTTCTGTTTCATAACCAGCTATGAGCAAAACTAGCTGCCAAAAGCTCTCCCCTGTATTTCTAAATAGTTTCCAAATGCTCGCCTGCCTACAAGCAGGTCTAGCCAAAATGTGTCATCGAAGGCTTCAGCTGCAGCCCATCCAGTAACTTGTGCCCACAGCTCATCTTCCAGGCTCTTCTAGAAGCTCTGTGCTATGCCAAGGTTCTCAAGTGGATGCCTATGAAAGCATTTCCCCATCACTGCTACACACACACTGTGAAGTCCTTGATAATTCTAGAACAAACATTCCTGGTCTGTTTTTATTTTAATCTTCTTTTTTATTTTTTGTTTCTTCTTTTAATATTTTCATACGCCAATATCATATTTAGCACAAAAATGTGCCAAAATAATAAAACAAACACTAAGTATCTTATAAGCCACTGGTTTGCATAAAATAAGTTAATAATTATTACTAATAATAATTACACAAGTGACACAAACAAGTGTACTGAGGATCTTAAGAGCCTAAATTGGAAATGGTTTCTCTCATTTTTGTTTCTGTCAACGACGAGTACTAAAACAAGGTTAGTAGTGTAAAAAACCCAAAATAAAACAACCTTTGAAAATTTAAGAATCAATTTTTACAACAAAATTATTTCTTAACCATATGCAATTTTAAATATCAAGTTTTCTTACAGCAAGAAATACAACAAAATCATTTTTGAGGATTAGGATCCAAGGTAAACAGACTATGGCACTGGCCTAGCATTTCCAGGAACTCCTGAATATAGAATAAATGGCAGAAATGTGTTTTAGGTCCAAGATAAAAAGAGGCAGACAGCAACACGCCCCATTAGAGAGTCCTGGATGCATCTGAGAGAAAATCCGTCAGCATATGAAAGGAAGATGGCAGGCAAGGTAAGCTTTATGGGAAATAGCCAGTATCCAGCCACATCTGCAACCCACTGAACAATCCCCGTCCCCCCTCTCTCTTCCGACAGCAGCCAAACTCCACATTAAACTACATGTTCCTCAGGGCACCTCAGTGGCTCAGTCGTTAAGTATCTGCCTTCCGCTCAGGTCATAGACCCAGGGTCCTGGGTTTAAGCCCTGCATCTGGCTCCCTGCCAGGCGGAAATCCTGCTTCTCCCTCTCCCTCTGCTCGTGTTCCCTCTCTTGCTCTCTCCCTCTGTCAAATAAATAAATAAAATCTTTAAAAACAAAACAAACCAAAACAAAAAAACATGTTCCTGCCCTGCTGCCTCACTGCCCCCTTCCTCCTGCATGCTCCTCTGGTGGTCCACACCACCCTATCAGAGGATGATACTCTGCTATGACTCATTCGGACATTTCCTACCTCGCTACCCACTATGGGACTATAGGCTTCTAAAGCACAAGAACTGATACCTACCTTGTGTGTCCCCCAGAATCTAATACACTACCTGCCTTTACACATTCAGGACAAATGTAAAGTTCTTTAGTAGCATGAATACTTCTAGATTACCGAATTGTAAAACCTGACAAAAATCACCAGGAATTACTATTTAAATGCAGTATCAACAGCCCGTGGAAAACACTCTTAATAAAATCACATGCTGACTAGTACATATTTCCTTTTACTTAACATAGCAATTTCCAAGCTTTGGTCTCAGAAATTCTTTATGGTCTTTAAATTACTGAGCATTCTAAGGAAGTTAGATTTTTGAGAAATTTCAAAAAAATTTGTTTTTAAATAGCAATAAGCCTATTACATATTAACATGTGTAACTTTTTAAAAAAGATTTTATTTATTTATTTGACAGAGATCACAAGTAGGCAGAGAGGCAGGCAGAGAGAGAGGAGGAAGCAGGCTCCCCGCTGAGCAGAGAGCCGGATGCGGGGCTTGATCCCAAGACCCTGGGATCATGACCTGAGCCAAAGGCAGAGGCTTTAACCCACCGAGCCACCCAGGTGCCCCAACGTGGTCATTTCTTAACATTTTTACCACAATACAAATCTAAAACCTTATCTCTGATCTTTCTGGACTCTTACATGAAAAATCCATTAGTCTGTCTTGGGCCTTCAATGGGTCCTTCTACCTGAACATGGTTTTTGTAAATGTCATGTATAAGTTAGATGGAAAATATTGGATTCAGGTTTATCCTTCAATTAGTAACAATGACAGTTAACATGTAAATATTTCCTACTGTTCTAGGTGCTCTGCAGTCTCATTTCTATGTATTCATTTAATTCATATTTTGATATTAATAGAAGCATTAATAGTGACAGTCCCAGAAATATAGATCCTATTGCATCTTATGTGTGAAACAACACAGCTGCTGAAGAGGTTTCTGCTTGATGTACAGTGTTGATTAATTAAATAACTAGGTCTGGGAAAAACAGGATGACCATTAATTAAGGAAAGAAAATCCAGACCAAGGACAGTGTAAATCCCAGTGAGGACGGATAAAGGACACTACATACAAAATAAGAATCCAAAGATGAAGGTCATGTCCCAGGATAATGCAGGACAGATCTATATACACCCCTGTCCCTGCCTCGGTGTTTTCACCGAAATTATCTTAAATTTAGATACCTGCAGTTGTGTGACAAACACCAGCAAAATAATAATACTAGTTTTCACTTAGTTAAGTATTATTTGTGCCAGGTATGTATTATTATTCTTAGTGACAACCCTATGAAGCACTATCTCCACTTTACAGATAATAATGACAGTACTAGTAGTAGTAGTAGTAGTAGTAGTAATAACCATATACGGTGAATATTTACTATGTACCAGGCGTTTTAAGCTAAGCAAATTCCAAATATTTTCTTATCTAATCTTAAGGATGGCCCTATAAGGAAGGTGCTATTATTACTTCTTCACATAAGGAAATTGAAAATGAGAAAGTTACGAAACTGCCCAAGATTACACAGCTAACAAGGGGAAAGAAAAAAACCAGGATTCAAACTCAAGTTTAGTCGACTTCAAATCAGAGCTCCTACATGGCAGAGAGATTAAGCTATTGAACCAAAATAATGTAATCACAAATAGAACAAGTATGAGAAACCATATCCTTGTCTTCATTTCAAGCATCAAAGAATTATCAAAAGGAGTTTTAGTTTGAAAATCAGGTTAAAAGAGAAAACCTATAGGGGCACCTGGGTGGCTCAGTCATTTAAGCATCTGACTCTTGATTTCACTCAGGTCATGGTCTCAGGGTAGTGACATTAACCCCCAAATTGGGCTCTGCGCTGAGTGTGGAGCTTGGAGCCTGCTCAAGATTCTCTCTCTCCTTCTCCCTCTGACTCCCACGCCCCCAACCTCACAAGTTCATATTCTCTCCCCCTCTCTAAAAAAAATTTTAGTGAGAAAATCTATCAAAGTTAAGGGCCAATTTACATAACATGGTCAAAATAACAAAATTATAGAAACAGAGAACAGATTAGTAGTTGCCAGGTGTTAGAAATGGTGGATGGGTAGAGAGGTGAGGGAGCAAGAGGTCGGTATGGTGATGGCCGTGGTCACATAAAGCTACAATGACTGACTACACACACACATTTTACTAATGTCATATCCAGGTGAGTGAAGCGTATATAGGAGCAGTGTGTAGTAACTTCCAACTTCCTGTGAATCTAAAAAATTAGAAGTTTTTAAAAGGTCAAAAAAGTTCGTTAGCTGAGTGATGTGTTACAGACTGGAGAGAAAAAGCTAGACAGGAGAAAAGCTAATTAAATGGCCGAAAGATTCCCCTAAGATGTACTGTAGACAGCTGAACAAGTAACAGAAGAAAGAATGCCACAGTTAAGGAGAAAGACATTCAAGGAACTAAGTCAAGTCACATAAATTCTTTTCTCCCTGTATTTTCTAAGGATTCTGGCTTGAAGTCATCCTTTTTGAGACATCCCTATGAATCATACTAAAAAAAAAAAAAAAAAAAAGACACCATGCTCACCAGCAAGGATGAATGTCTCTGTGAGCTTAATGTAAATAATATATGTTTTTCAAAACAGCTGAGGTTCAGTCCCCATTATTCTACACATCTTCGCTTTGGACTATGAAAATACAGTCCCAGAAGCCAAAGTACAACAATAATGGCAAATCATTATGTTTATTCCTTGAGCATTGAAAGAAAGAGAGGAAGGAAAAGAAAAGGAAGAAAGAAAAAGAAAGAAACTCATTGTATATGAAATCTGATACAAAAGAAATCCATGTAACAAAGCAGTATCCATGGCAACTACAACTTAATATTTCAGTCCTCTTCAGCTGCAGTGGATTAAATAAAATGACAAGATGTTCCCTTTGAAAAGTAACCTGTTACCATGGAAACGTTTTAGTCTACGAAGTAAACAGGGAATGGACAGAAAGGGGCAGGAAGCCTGTAACTGAATATCAAAAAGGGAGAAGCATCCACGCAAAGGAGATGAGAGAGCCGGCTAGCCAGATGCAGGCTGGGAGAGGCAAGTGTCTGTGAAGGAGCATTCACTCAAGACATGCAAATAGCTCTAAAAGAGTGTGGTAACTGCTTACAACAAGGACCTGGGTCTACAGGGGAAGAAGAAGGACAAGAGCACAGGGTCCAGGGGAGAAGACACGAGCTGGTAGAACAGAGGCCCGTCACAGGGAGCTGGCACGGGTTCCCACACTCAACCCAGACCTGGTCCCCAGTCCAAGCCCAGAATATCACAGCAGCGTGGCCTACAGCCCGTTCCCAAAAGGCTTGAGCTGCATAACTCTCCAGTTGGCCCCCTTCTTTGTGGCTGGAATCACACATGAATGAAATCACTATGCAATCTTCCTTTACCTTTCCTTCAGATCACCCGCTCAGAGAAAAGGTAATTTTTACCTTTTCCATAAGCTGTTCAGTTGAGCAGGAAGACTGACATGAAATCAATACAAAGAAGACTCTAGAAATTCTACTACTCACTAGCTCATTCAGAAAGTGATCACAGAAATGGACTACGAGTCCAGAATGAAACGAAGCAAATTTTAGGAAAACTGAAAGGCAATTTGATAGAATCATTTCAAAAAAAAAAAAAAAAGATTTTATTTATTTGAGAGAGAGAGCAAGAGAGAAAGTGAGTGAGAGCATGAGCAGGTGAGGGGCAGAGGGAGAAAGTAGACTCCCCTCTGAGCAGGGAGCCTGATGCCAGGATCATGACCTGAGCCAAAGGCAGATGCTTAACCAACTGGGCCATTCAGGCACCACCAGAATCACTCTTTTTTAAGAAGGGTTGTGGGCAGGAGTGAAAACAAGGATAGTAAGAAGGAAATCTAGAATAGCATGCTGGGTTTCTCAGATTTCTCCAGCATGAACGCATATTTCCAAAGCAGTCTTTTATTTATTTGACAGAGGGAGACACAGCAAGAGAGGGAACAGAAGCAGGGGGAGAGGGAGAAGCAGGCCTCCCGCTGACCAGGGAGCCCGATGTGGGACCGGATCCCCAGACTCAGGGATCACGACCTGACCTGAAGGCAGATACTTAACGACTGAGCCACACAGGTGCCCTCATCTTAAATTTTTTTTAACATATGCTTATTTATTTTAGAGACAGAGAGTGAGCATGGGGGCCAGCGGAGAGGGAGAGAGAACGAGAATCAGCAGACTGATGCAGAGCTCGCTAGCACAAGCCTGAGATCATGACCTGAGTTGAAATCATGGGTTGGACACTCAACCAAATGAGCCACCCAGGAGTCCCACCCTCACCCCAAAGCAGTCTTTAACAAGCCTAAACTGTCTTTAAAGTCTGACACAGTATCATAAACACCCATGTAAACGTTGTATTCTATCGACAATATATTCCCATTTGTTTTAAGAGGAAACAATTCCCTAAACCTGATTAAAATCACTGTGCTTTGTATACCCTATTGTATTGTGTACCCTATCGGATGTCCTGGGACTCCAGCAGCCTGCCCTTGGGAGGGAGGAGATGTGACACACATTGCAGCAGATGCTTAAGCACAAGGGAAGAGCACAGACCTCAGAATCACATGAGCCTGGATTAAAATCTCAGTAACAAAGTTTTATTAGTTTAAATGTGATCTTGAGGACACAATTCAATGTCTCTGAGCCTGTTTCCTCATCTAGGAGATGACATTCATGATGCCTGGTTAGCAAAGTTGCTATAAAAATAAAAGATGATCTAGAGGGAGAAACAGCACCAGCCTGCTGCACAGTAGCCCCTGCTATTATTAGCTCTAAGTACTGGCAACCGACAACAACACAAGCTAATTCCTCTACCAGGAATTCCCAAAGCACCACCTACCTCTTCTCAACCCTTACCACGGGCGTGATTTTTTATTTATTTGGCATGATTTTATATTTATTTTGTGTAATTATTTCCTTCAATGTCCTGACCTTAGACTGAAAGCACCATGCAACTAAGGGATCAAGTCTGTTTTTACCTCTGCATTATATCCGAGGGCCCACTGGCACTCACTAAATATATTCTAAATGAATAAATGACTCCAATGTTTTAATTCAACTGTTGTTTAGCCATAGGTAACAACTAAGCACTTCGGTACAAAATTAAATCAAGTCATCTGTGATAGAAGGCTAACCCTCCTGCCCAGCAGGAAGGATATTTTGAATGAATATTGATTTATCAGAAGAGAGAGAGAAAGAGAGAAACCCATCAACAGTTGAAACAGTTAATGTTTCAAGTTCATACAGAAATGCAAAGGTCAAGACAGAAACTCTTCGAAATCCTGAATCATGATATTCTACATTTTCCCTGATGGAAAGTGCCTTAGAGGCCATGTAATCTCATCTTCGAGCTTAACAGAAGGAACCAAGGCCTGAGGAGATAAAGGTGCGCTTTCAAGAGGTGACTTAATTACGGAGGAGTCCAGGCCACAGAAGTAGCTCTCCTTCCACAGAGTACCCCCAAATGTAAGTCAAAGTCAGAGTTTTCATGCTGACAATAAGATGCAGTAAATATGGCCTCTATACAAAGTATGTAACATCAGGGGAGGAAAATGGTAAAAAAACAAAACAAAACCAAAACCAAACCAACATATGAGAAAGGATCTCATTTCAAAGCAGTAATCACAGCCCAACACAAAGCTGTACGTACATAAAGATTTAGAAAAGAGACTTATTATTTTAATCCTACTGTGACTGAAATAATTTATAATGCAGCAGTATTTGAAAATTAAGCCAATCTGAACAAAAATGTTGCTGGCTTTCTGCGCACCAAAATCAAACTTTATAAAACCAGAAATGTAACATCCCCAGAAAAAGAGGGACATTGGACTCCAAGTATGTCTTCAATGCATGTGTGAATGTCTCTTTGTTCCCAGTGGGAAGTCTCTGGGAAATACCAAGAAAAACATGACCATCACCTTATGCGTCTTTACTGTGGTGGTATGAGAATGGGGGGAGGAGAGGGTAGAGGGGAGGGCAGGGAGGAAGAACGCAGCCTTCACAGCATTCACACATGCGCGCACACACACACCCCATCAGGGAAGTAAGAAAAGAATGGCGTTTAATGCTGAACACACTGAATGTTTCGCTTGACATGGAAGTAAAGCTTCTTTAAAATTTTTTTTTCAGGAAATATAAAGAAAAATATAAAATACCCAAAGGGCAAGAGAAGAAAGGAGATCAATAAACGGTGGTTAAACATACTGGTCACTAATTTAATTACCATAATTTCCAACACAACTCCTGACGTTGTCTTATGTAGACTGACCAAAAACTATAGATGTTGTTGAGATAATCATACCTACATGAGACTGTAGACTTGGCCTTTAAATTAGTAACAATAATACACTGAGTAATTAAGTGCCAAATAGTTTATACTGTTTTCACCCCATCTTTATAATAGCTGTGAGAAATTATATTTATTTTATTAGAGATATGGTCATATGGAGATATGGTCCATGAGAAAATGAAAATTCAGAGGAGTGAAGAAACTCATCCAATGTCACTAATTAGGTGATATTTGAACTGAACCATCTAACTCTAAATCTAGTCTTTTCGTTACAATAAATGCCACTCATTTATTCAACGTATTTATGCCAAAGGCCCACTGGCAGGCACTGTAAAAGAAACTAAGGCTACAAACACAGATGTAGCCCACACCCCAGAAGACAAATAGTCACAAATAAATGTATAATTAAAAGAACTTTGATAGAAATAATGTCTATTTATCTCAATTGAGTGAAAATGAGCTGTTGTAGCTTAGAACCAAAGTATCAAGATTACACAACACGAGTATGGAATAATTTCCTTTCAGAACTGCTTTACATGTTCAGGAACCCTTACCCTCCCCCATCACAAACTGCTCAGTACAGATCATCATGAGACTCATGAATGCACAAGAACTCATGAATTTCATTATTTCACATCTCCCTTTAGCCTATAGTTTCTATTTTCTCTCTCATTCTGGAGGACTTTTCTTTCAATGGCCTTAGAATAAATGCTTCTCTGGTGGAAAGATAGTTCAGTTTAGGGGCACTTGGGTGGCTCAGTGGGTTAAGCCTCTGCCTTCGGCTCAGGTCATGGTCCCAGGGTCCTGGGATCGAGCCCCGCATCAGGCTCTCTGCTCAGCAGGGAGCCTGATCCCCCCCCCCCCGGCCTGCCTCTGTGCCTACTTATGATCTCCCTCTCTGTGTCAAATAAATAAATAAAATCTTTAAAAAAAGAAAGAAAGATAGACAGCTAGCTAGCTTAGTTTAGTAATGACCAAAAAGTAAGGTGGAAAATGAAAAACAAATTTAGAAGGAAAAAGGTTCAGAAACAATGAACAACTTGGAGAATCACAGACATGATGAACATTAGGTGTTAGGTATACCAGAGTCTTCCAATCAAACACACCAGACCAGAACCTAGGAAGTGATCCAAAAATGGAGCTATGTAACTAGCAGATTTACAGGCCCTGAAAAATTTGTTTTACGTAGGAGGAACCCTTTAAATGCTAGCCTCACCCCTTGGATTCTGATTCAAGATTCTAATATAAAAACAAGGAAAGCTAATAAAGGATACTATTTAGATGACTAGTGAACTTTCACCTCTATGTTCTTCTGGAAACATAGGCTGTCCGTATTCACCAACATTTCCTGATACTCTGAGGTACAACAGGAAGGAAGTGATAAGCCAAAAAATAACTAATAAGCATCTTTGCAATGTCCAAGCTGTGAAGACCCTGGACAACTTCCCCAACCAAGAGAATAACCTCCCATGTGCTGTTCCTTACCTCTACCACCACCGGACAAGCACAGAAGCCCCCGAACAAGAGATAGCTGGTCAACAAATAACATTCCAAAAATATTTTCCCAAGACAGGGAAATATAGAACAGATGCACACTACACAAGGAACAGCTCTTGTGACTTACTTGACCCAATCTGAAACGCAGAAACCTGACTCTAAACAGCCAGCAGTGGTCACTGCAAGTCCTCACCATCGAAACAGGTGGCTGCATACAAGCTCACAAGTGCGCATCTGTATTGGGCCAGGCCAGCCAGCTGGACTAGTGCGAGGAACCTGCCCAGAGCTTCCTAGTCCACTTTGGTAAATATAAAAAAAGTTGAAGAAGTGAAGGCCCTACAAAAGAAAGGCAGTCCACAACTGTTTTCTGGACAAGTACTGTCTTGACCCAAATGAGGATTTTCTGAAACAAGTCTGGAGTGTTAAGTGCCTCTGGGCCCAGATCCTCTTGTCTGGAGAGACGGTAATTTTAGACTGAAAAGAGAAAAGCAGAAAGGAAGAGTATTCGATCGAAATGGAGTGATAAAGACAAGTTCCACATTCATTAGACAATGAAGAGCTTATGCTCAGAATCTCTCCCTGTATCACCGATGTCCCATCCATTTCCTCACTATCCTACGAGCACTTTCCAGCTGCACGTTCTTCCATATCACGTGCCTCCACCTCCAACCTCACAAATACACACGACTTAACTGTCACTTCAAAATTTTTTCCAACTTTCATCAGAAGAAAAAAGGGGAGAGAAAACAGAGAGTAACAACTAACACAATTCACCCACTTCACCTACCATCTACTTGGGTAAGGACTGAACTTGTCCCAACCCTGAGCATTATGACTGGCTCCCTACGTTAACCAGAGTAAGAGCCATCTGTCCGACGCCTGGCCACAAACAGGACACACGAGAAGTGTGATTCCCCACCAAGGAAAAGGTCAGTGCTGGGCCCACAGCAGCGGGCGCGGAGCCCGGCCGGCTCAGTGCTTCTACCTTCTCCGGCGACAGCTCCTCTTTCTGCTCCTCTCCTACAGAACGTAAAAGTCACACAACAAAATACTTATGCACCACCAATGCCATCTTCTGCTAAAACCAACAAAATAAACAAAATACCTGGAACCTTAACTTCTATCACAAATGTCACTGCATACAATTTTTTTCTTAATTGTCATTTCCCATAAACGCTGAAAATGGATTATTTCCTTTTGAAACAACAGAAAATGAGGCGACATAACCTTTTACTTCTTTAAAAAAATTTTTTTAAGGTGATAATGCTGCAACCAGGGTGCACAACTCCTTCAAGCACATTCTCTATTTCATCTTCGGACTTCAGAAACAGATCACAAGGAACATAATTTGCTCTGGCAAACAGGCTCTCAATCAAAACAAGTTCCACCCACCTTCAAAGCAACCAATAGCTGCCCACCTCCCACCCTTCCTAAAACATCCAAACAGAGCTGCTCTGGGGCCCAGGCATTCCCAGCCAGCCTCACGGCTACAGAGCAACCGGCACGCGTGTCTGCAGGTGCTTGAAGGCAAACAAGCTCAGCACCCGGCACCCATGCAGGACTCAGGTTAAAGCTATACCCGGAGAGGGAAGGCGAAGGGAAAGGGGAAAGGGACAGGGACAGCCGGGATCCACAACGTCTCCGTTTGCTTAATGCATCTCCGGGCGGACCCCATTCTTAGCTGATTTCACGCTTCCCAACACCACCTACATGGCCAGCCAGGGCTGAATTAAAGGCTCGTAGGAACATGCACTATGAATGATGAAATGATTCATAAACATCTTCGGAAGTGAGAAAGAGCAGCAAAAACCATCACTGTTTCGGTGAGGCCAGAGGAAGATAGCCTACCTGCAGGGGCTGAATGGCTCATCCATGACTAACAGAGGCTCTGGTGAGTCTCGCTGTAGCCCTGGACCTCTACTTACTGGTAAAACTCTGCCCTTTTCTACTCTAACAACTCAAAATGGAGGCACATGCAGTCTGAGAGACCTCATAGAGCTTTCACTGAGCTTGTGCTATGACCTAAGCCTTCACGCAGAACGCAGAAACTTCCCCCTCACACTGACAGGACTGAGCATGTGCTGTGACCCTCCCTCATCCATACACTGTCTCTCAACGCAATCAATCTCAACCCTGCTGTTTCCGTAAATAAAGCCCAGCCAACAGACTCTGCAGCTTCTCCCTGCATACCAAGCTAGTGTGCAGGGAAGTGGGGCCTTAGAAAGGGGATCTGAGACAGCCAACACCCGGGAACTCAGCAAGCCACACCATCCGTCGAGAGGCTTCGGAGAACAGCCCTGCTCTGACAAGACTATGGCAGGTTTTGTCTTTTTTTTGGTTTTCTGATTTTATATAGCAAGATCTTCAAGAAGGAATAAAATCAAAAGATAGATATGAATGACCATACACCGGGTTAACGAACAGAACGACAGCACATTTATAACCATAGTAGTAGCTACGTACGGGGAACAACCCCACAAATTTCGTTTTGAAAACTCTGTAAACATTTGGGAAAAGGCCACACAAACAATTCTGGCAAAGCTGTGGAGTTCTGGGTATTGTCACAGCTACAAATGCAGTGTAGATAGTATAGAAAGCGGAGCATCTAAAGAACACTTTATTCTATGCAAAGAGCTTAATCTCTCTTAAATAAGAAGCTCTAAAATTGCCTAAATAATAAATAAAAACATTCCTCAAAGAAGTACTAATCCAGTCAGGCATGTCTAGCTTGAAAAATGTCCTTCTAGCATGAGCAAGGGCAGGACAGCTCAAACCAAGAGGTCCAAGAACAGGTGCCACAAACACTCACGCATCTAGAAATCTCATCTGAGATCTCATGATTCAAAGTTGCAGGCAATTCCTTTTTTTTTTTTTAAAGATTTTATTAATTAATTTGATACAGAGAGAGAGAACGTGCACAAGCAAGGGGAGCAGCAGAGGGAGAGGGAGAAGCAGGCTCCCCGCTGAGCAGGGAGGCCGATGTGGGGCTCCATCCCAAGATCCTGGGATCAGGACCCGAGCCGAAGGCAGATGCTTAACCAACTGAGCCACCCAGGTGCCCCAAGGCAGTTCTTTACAGCACTGACCATGAAGCTAAATTCATTTGAAATTTAGTCAGAAAATACTTCTAAAGCCGTATCATTAAGGCCACGCCATGCCAGTCATACTGAGGGCCGTGAAATATTCATATTGTCCACAGCACCGGCCAAGACATTTTCCGTTAAAATCTTTAGAAACACACTTTATGCCTCTTCCCACAACCTCCACCTCCAACAAAAAGGCAACGTGGGCTGTCAGCCATGTAAGACAGCCTAGTCTGGGATGTGTACGCAAGTGTAGTTTTCCATTTGCAAACTGAGAGATGATTCTACATATGATTACTTAGTTACAATTAAAAAAGGAAAATTAGACCATGAAACTCCCAAAAATGTATAAAGGACAAGACAGAGTAGGAAAGAGCAGTGCTAATTGTGTTTCCCACAAATGTAACAGAGTGTGAAGAAATTAAAAACCTGCTTAAGAGAGTTCTCTGTGTCCTCAAGATGCCTAAAATAAATACAGGATCCATTCCGTTTCTTTAGTACTGCTGTTTTTGCTGTCCAATAAACTAAATTCTGAGACTATGATTAAAAAACTCTCATCATACTGAAAATGTCATTTATACAATACAAGAAATGCCAAATACACTTAAAGAAGTTTTGCTTTTGACCCAGCACCTGAAGCAAGGATCCACAGCTTGGAAGACCACTTTCCTTATTAGTACAAATAACATGTTCGCAGACGTGTGAGACCAAAAACAGTCTGAAGAAAAAGACTCTAAAACAAAAGCAACTGAATCACCTAGAAGCCAAACAGCTCAAATACAAAGTATTTCCTTCAAAAGTGCGTTTCTCAAAACTACCAAATCACATAGAAAATGCTCTGTTGGAGAAATAAACATAAAATAATAATTGAATAAATTCATCATTATTCTGAAAAACCACAAGAGCTGCTCCGTGAAATATAGCACAAAAGATGGTTATTATGGTAGCAATTCCAGAAGTGGAAACTGTAATTTCGATCCCACCAAATAGCTTGAGTGACACTACGGGCAAGCCACCACAACCCTACAACCTCTTCTCCGAACACTGGGTCCCGTCGGGGCCACGGCCTCTTTCAGCACCTCTTGCTTATCTTTCGCGACACTCACCTCATAGCTGTCCTCCGCAAGCCCCTGGGCAGAGCCCCCCACCCTGCTTCTCAGTGGTGGCACACTCCAGGGCTCACCTCCCCGCGCAGTTCTCTTCTCTTGCGCGTGCAGAATTCACCCACTCACCCACAAGCCCAGCCAGACACTCTCTGGAGAGACCTCCCTACTGGGAACAGCTGGAAAACCTCAGAGAACTCCATTCTCCTCTTGCCGCCCTCTAACTCATGTCAGCTTTCCCTGGGGTGCCTCACCTCTCTTAAAAAGATGATAAGCTCTTCGGGGGCAAGGACAGTATCAAAATCATCTTTATTGGAACTATCCAAATCTCATCTTTTACACCTCAAAAAAAAAAAAATCTGATACACTGAGAATGGCAAAATAACACTTAAGATAGTCATTCCCTGGCAGAACTTACAAAACCTAAATCTAACAATGAGGGAACATCAAACAAACCCGAACTGAAGGATATTCAACAAAACTGACTTATAACTCTTCAAAAATGTTAATGCCATGACAAAAGAAAAAAAAGCTAAGAAACATGTCATGAAAACAAAGAAAAGCAAGGTGTATTAAAGAGATTGAACAACTAAATGCCAATAATGCATGGTCATGGGGAGAAATCACTATGAAGGTCAGTATTAGAAAAAACTAGCAAAATCTAAATATGGATTGTATTAGATGGAACAGTATTATATCAATGTCACCTTTCCTGATTTTGCTAGCCATGTCATGATTACGTAAGAGAATGTCCTTGTTCTTGAGGAATACACACTGAAATACTTAGGGAGAAAGAAGCTTGACACTGTACCTCATTCCTAAACAGTTCAGGGAAGGAGAACAGAACAATGAAGCAAAGAGGGTTAATACAGAGAATAACTCAGTAAAAACAGAAATAATAAAGCAAATCTGTAGTAAATTTAAAAATGTATATAATATACAAAATAAAATCAGTAAGAATAAATTAATCAAGCAAATATTACAAAGTGGTAACAACTGGTAAACTGGATGAAAGATACATATAGGAGTTAGACGTAGTCACATCGTAACTCTTGAGTTATGTACATAAAATGATACACACACACACAAGACACCTACTTGTACTAGTTAGCCTTCAATCATCAGTCCTCACGGAGTCTGAAGACTGGACACATGACTGGCAACAAGTGACCTGTCAGGCTATCTGCTTCCGCAGTGCTGTTAACCCCCAGACTGAATCACTTAACACCCGACTCTGAGTTCAATCCAACCTCAGACTCTGAGGTCAGCTCTCCTCAGAGAAAATCAAGGCGCCCTGGAACCTAGTGGTCTGGTAATTAAGTGAGCCAGTGGGCCATTTTAACATAAATTCTAATTCCAGAAATGGGCTCTGTTTCCATTGAGCAAGTCCTATCTTACACTGAGGACAACCCTATGACTCTACTCAGTACTTCCAAGCCAATGAGACCTGGGCTTTGATTTCTCCACAGTTGTCTTGACTACTAGATGTCTACTTACTGCTGTTGACTCTCCGCCTAGACCTCATTGCTGCCACACTTCCCTGCCAGCTGGCTGCCTGCAGGGATAAGCACACACAACTTGCACACAGGCTGCCTATGTGCTTCCTTCTGTGGCCTCTAATGTTAGGTCTTCCCTAAAGTCCTGTGATCCCAAGTGCTCCTACACTGTCTTCTGATCTTAGACCTCCCTCTCTCCTCTGATTCATCCCTTAGCGGACAACGGTTGAAGGATTAACATTTTTTAATAGATTAAAGGGGAGCTTAGAGGGTAAAATGAATACACTTAATGGGTTCTTTCTAAAATTAAAAAGGTTTATTACATAAAAACTGACTGAAAAACCATTTTGTCCACTGTCATAGCTTTTCATAAGCACAAAATTTGTTTCTCAAATATAAAGAACTGTAACATGCAAGTTTCTTAAGTTTTATTTTAAAGAGTTTTTTACTTACCAGAAATAGAAAAATGTTTAAAATGTTTAATTTACTAGCAACAAGCTGTAAAGCAAAAGCAGCAACAAAAAGCTAACCTTCAGGCAACTCTAGAGAAAAACACTTGTTGGAAAAAAAAATTCTATCTGACTTTAAATTAGTACTAACGTCACATCAAGAGAAGGGAAGCATTTAGAAACAGCATGTTTTTATTTTATTTTCTAACTATCCCTCATGTTGTGAACACAGAGCTGAGTGTTATACACACCGCTCCGATTTCCAACATGCTGGTTTATCCTATCAGTTCTATCTGTTCACACGCTTTCTCAGAGTCTCTCTGGCAAAAACTATTATACCACATTAACAAAGGGTCACTTCTTCCTCCCCAATTCTCACACATTTTCATGTCTTAATGGACATGGGATTCCAATTTTTTTCTGATATTAAAGGGATACTTCCAACACTCTGTCTTTAAGTATAGCGTTTGTTGTAGATTTCTGTGTATTCAGTCACAAGAGGGCAGTTTCATTCTATAGTTACTTTGGTAAGAGTTCTCGCCCCCAACATGGACTAGCTGCTGACGTTCAACAACTGTTTTCTCAACATCAAGATGTGTATATAGCTCTTCTTCAACATGTTAAAGTGGTAAGCTATATTAATAGCTATAAACCCAATTTGGGTAAGTGTTCTATAAACCCAATTTGGGTAAGTAGATTTTTCATGCTTTGCCAGATTCCATTTTCTATTATTTTATTTAAACATCTTACATACATGTTCCTAAGTAAAACTGACCTATAAATTTTACTTTTTAATCTGGTTTTGGTATAAAAGTTTAACTAGCTTCATAAAATGACTCAGAGAACCTACACCATCTCTCTCTGTTCCCTCAAATACCGGTAGAATTTACCCATAAAGGTAAAAATTCTTTTTTATTTTTTGTCTAATGAGAAGAAAAGGAAATGTCTTGCACAAATTATGAAAATGCCTTTAAAGGAAGAAGGCATGCATTTTTTAAAATCTACTTCCTCCTCCTACCAGCGTGAAATTTGGGTGTCACAGATACCATTCCACTGACATCTCGAGTACGAGGTAAAAATTGAAGTTAAGGATAGGTCCCCGGTGGTTGTGGAGCCCCACACCCACCTAGGATTGCTTCTTCTCAAACTCTGCTTACATGAGAGGGAAATAAAGATCCTATTTTGTTTCAGTCTGTTATATTGTCTCTGATAGTTCTAGCGTTGATGTTCTCAGGCGTACATCAACTCAAGTTGATGGCAGATGGTTTCTTCCAACATTTTGTGATTTTTAACAGTGCATTTGGCATTCAAAGATATATTATCTGCAGGTATCCTACAAGTTCTTGAATGAGAATATGCCTCTTGGAGGCTCAATGACCCAAGACCAATTTTTACATCGTCTTCTCATTCTAGAGTTCTCTATTTTTCAAGAATGCAAATTCATGTCCCAACTGTCATGGGGGGCAAAGCCCAAAGTTATTAATTATAAGGGAAATGCTCTCTCTATTCCTCCCTCTTCTTTTCTGTGCTTAGAGTCCCAGTCCCAAATAGGTGTCGCTATCATTTTCCTCTAATTCTGGATACATCACCTAGCTGACCCTTTCACTGAAGAACAGACCTTTGATGGCCCTGACTTGATAGAGGGCTCTCAGTTCCAATTCCTTAACCCCCTGAGATCAAGACCCCATCTCCTATTCCTGGTGGGTGTTAAAGGCAAGACCCTTTGGTTAAGGAGACAGTAACTATCCCAATCTCCTCTCATCATGGGCTGATGAAGGATCAGCTTACTGCTTTACTTGACAGTTTCTCTTAGTTCCTACAAGGTCAGCTCTGCATTTAGAAGTTCTGTTATATTTTATTTGACATTGGTAGATGTTTACTGGCAAAGCATTTTTGAAATGATCAAATCTGATTTTTTTTGTCCTATCTGATTAAAGTTCTTATATCAAAAAAAAAGTTCTTATATCCTCAGTATGGTTGCATTTCCAAATACACATGCACTCTCAACCATTGCCAACATTTGCCATCTGACATAAACTCTATAAGAGTTCAAATGTGATGGCAGAGGAAAAGCAAACAAAAAATTTTTATACCCAGCTCCAGCTTCTTGTCCTCAACAGCTACACAAACACCATGAGCTTTACTGAACCAGAAACAGATTTTGAAATGTCTGAAATCCAAATTAACTGAAATAAAGGAGATCTAGATTATTGCTGAAGTATAAAGATTTATGTTGAAAAAAGATGGTCACAATGTTATTTAGAATAACCGAATACTGGAAAAACATAAATGTTCAACAAGATGGGAATGGATAATTATGAGACATCCACATGACGGTAGATAAAGTGTTCATTATGGATGTTTGTGTAAAATGTTTAATGACATGGTACTATGCTCATAATAAAAGAAAACGAATAAAGGAATGCATAATTATATGTACATTATGTGTAAACAATATTTTAATTATGATCTTAACACATACACATATACCTATATGCATATGCACATAGATATAAACTGAAGGGGAAAAACACAAACAGGGATTATATAATTAAATTATCTTCACTTCAGTCTGCTTCTTTAACTTTTGTATTTGTCAAGTTATTCTCTAGTGAGCACGTATTTTTCTCTTCATTAGAATGCTTCAAGTTATCTTCTCAGACAGCCAGAAGAAACTGAGGTTGTATACAAGTCAATCTATGATAAAATCATCAATGTTCAGAGCACAGGCTTTGAGTCAAATAGGCGTGGGGTTTCCTGTTTGGTAACTGCATGCCTTAGGCAATTCTTTAATATAATGCCAATTTTCTCATTTGTAAAATACAGGTAATGCCAACCTCACTGAGCTTTTATGGGAACTGAACAATAAAGCACAGAGTAAGCATTCACTGCGCCAAGTAGTAGTTGTTGTCCCCTGGGCCCTGAAAAGATGTTATAAATTTGATTCTTTGAGGTCACGCTTTAAGAAATACCAAAAGCTAAATCTACTAAAAATACAGTTCAAGATACCAAAACCTACCCATGTGGGGGAGAGAGCAAAGTCAGTGATAGGAAACTGAAGTAAAAATATTAAGAATCATGAAATAAGGTTTCTCACTCTTAAAGATGAAAATTACAAATAAGGAAAAAAACTAGCAGGAACCCTATGGTATTGGATTAGATGTGGAGAATTGGGCATGAATGCATGCACACACACTGATACAGAAATTTAGATGTGAATGTTTGCATTCTCTCCCTCTCCCCCACCAGAGGCAACTTAGCTTTTACTCAGAGGCCTAACAGCAGTGATACAAAGTAATGACCACACCTAAGAATCATTCTCCAAAATCTAGGATAATTTTGACCTAAAAATGAGCAATAATAGTAAGAGATTATATAAACAACTGAATAAAATAGGAAGCCATTAATCCACCTAGTGTAAATAAATAAATTAAAGTTTTCATGGGAAGAGGCTATCTACACACACAGTTTCAAAGCAACCTTCCACAAAATGGTCATTAATTAGAAAAGGAAAAAGAGAGGGGCGCCTGGGTGGCTCAGTGGGTTGGGCCTCTGCCTTCAGCCCAGGTCATGATCTCAGGGTCCTGGAATCCAGCCTCACATCAGGCTCTCTGCTCGGCAGGGAGCCTGCTTCCCATTCTCCTCTCTGCCAGCTTGTGATCTCTGTCTGTCAAAAAAATAAATAAAACCTTTAAAAAAAGGGGGGGGGGAATGAGAGAAATTCTACAATTGCACCATCTGGCAAAGAGCACCTTATTCAACTGATTAAAGTAAACATTACCAACATGAGACAAATTATGATAGGATGTAGAAAAAAAGAAGACATGACTTCTGCGCTATCCCTGTCAAGGATACAGGATACATAATCTAAATCTAGTGAGGAAACATCATAAATGTAAACTGAGAGATAGTCTACAAAATATCCTATAATCTTCAAAAGTACCAAGGTCATGAAGTTAAAGAAAGACTGAGAAACTGTTCCAGACTAACTGAACAGCTGTTAAGACAAATGAATCCATCAAACTGGCTCCTTTTACTGTAAGTCTTTATTAGGAAAACTGCTAAAATCTGAGCAGGGTCTGCAATGCCATGGCACTATCTGAACGTGAATCTCTCAAACTAGAGGACTGCCTCATGGTTGTGGAAGAAAATGCCCCGGCTTATAAGGAATACCCCCAGGATGAGAGAGTGGTGCAACCTCATGGTGACAGCATACTTTTAAATGATTCCGTTAGAAAAGGTCTTCTACTATACCTGCAAGCATCCTGTAAGCCTGAGGCTGCTTCAAACCCTAGTGAAATCACAGAACTGCACAAGTAAAACTCAGAACAGTGCTGGGCACGGTAGGCCTCACTAACCATAACTATTATTAGTAACATTATGGCCACTGTCAATTGGGGAGAGATTACTTTTAAGTCCTTGCAAGTGTCTCAGTTTATGATTGCTGCTAAATATAATGGCAATAATCCTTAAGCTTCAATACTGCTCTAAAAACTCCTCAGAAAGGGGTGCCCAGGTGGCTCATTTGTTAAGCGTCTCCCTCCGGCTCAGGTCATGACCCCGGGGTCCTGGGATCGAGCCCCACATCAGGCTCTCTGCTCAACGGGAAGCCTGCTTCTCCCTCTCCCACTCTCCCTGCTCGTGTTCCTTCTCTCAATTTCTCTCTCTCTGTCAAATAAATAAATAAAATCTTTAAAATAAATAAAAACAAAAACTCAGAAAAAAAAAGAAGCAGAGAAGGCACAGGTGACTGATCACTGACATTCTCTCCTGGATGAGATCTGAGCTCTCAACAAAAATTGTTTTCTATCTGACTATCAAGAGAAGACTCATTTTCACAAAGCAAAAACAAGAAATACAATCAGATGTTTCATGCTACAGAGCAAGTCTCTGAAGAGATCAACAACACTTTTATAAGACAGTAGGGGTGGGAGTGGGGGAGAAGCAACAGATCAGTGACGATCAATACAAAATGCTGCATTTTATATGTTCTCTTCACTATCCTGACATGCACTTCAGTGACCTAAAGAACTCTTTATCTAGCAAAGGAAAATAAATGTACTGGCTTCTGGGAAAATCTGTGTTTCAAAATTTAAAGGTAAAGGCATCTTCTTTCATGGCCACTACAAAATTCCTTCATTCCTCCTGAGACTCCACCATTACTCCCTTCCCTTCCTTCCCCTCCTAACTCACTGGCCTGAGGCAAGATGTTTAGAACTTTTCAAAGGACTTGAAAGAGAAACCCAGAAAGGACCAGAAAGTATACTGGTACTAGCCAATAGGCTGAAGCTGCTGCAGTGAGGGGATAGGAAGGAAGATGGGAAAAGGACATCCAAAAATTCAATGAGGCCTACATGCTATATAGGGGGACAGGTTCATTTACTATAAAAAGCTCAGATCTCTTTCTCAATAAAAAAAAAAATTTTTTTTTCAGGGTGCCTGGGTGGCTCAGTCAGTTAATCATCTCTCTTCAGCTCCTGTCATGATCCCAGGGTCCTGGGAGGGAGCCCTGCACTGGGCTCTCTGCTCTGCAGAGAGCCTGCTTCTCCCTCTCCCCCTGCTGCTCTCCCTGCTTCTGCATTCTCTCTCTAAAATAAATAAAATCTTAAAAAATTTTTTTTCAATTTTGGTTCTCTCAAATTTTTCATTGAAATATTCTGACCATAGAAATGTATTGTTTCACATAATACCATTTACATATTCATTATAATTATGTCAGTTTCATTAGCAGCAAGAAATTTATCTTTCATTTTTAGCAAGTGTATTATTTTCAAAAAGAATTTTATAATCAATATTCAAAGCAGAGTCAAAAATCTCCAGGGCTCAGACTTCCATATGTCAGCACACTCAACCAGATGGTTAATGATCTACTTGATTAGAAGAATCAAGACATCTTGGGATGTACTTTATGTTTTGCTTTTAGACTTAATATTTCATAGGGTTAAAAAAAAAACTTTGATAATTTTCAACCAAATGTTTAATTCTTTTTGCAAATCCCAAGAAGAAGAAAAAAAAAATCTGACAGTTTACACACGTAACCTACAGGGTAGCTGTGCCACCCCCATTTTACTGAAGTAGAAACAGAGTCCGGGAAGTAGCAGTCTTAGCCCTGGACACAGCGATGAAGTGACAGCCAGAATTAGAATCCAGGGTGCCTGGGTCCAAGAGGAGAATCAGTCTTAACAAAAAGATGAAGAAGTCAGATTAAATGGCTATGAGATACTGGGTAAATAAAAAAGCAACTAAGGACAGTAAGTCCCTATGTTTTATTTTACTTACCAAATTTTTTACTTACTAAGTAAGTTTTGTTCCTTAAATATCATGGCTAGCAAGAATACAGTATCACCATCCCTAATCAAAGATCCTAAGGGTCAGAAGATTTTTAGAATTCAGAATGTTTTGATTTAGAAAGGTACTATAGCCATATACCATGGACTATGTACTATGTGACACCTCAGAAGTGTCTGAGCAATGACGCCCCCTACTCTATCACACTGGTACTTTTGCAGTAAA
Organism: Taxidea taxus jeffersonii; assembly: GCA_003697995.1. Taxonomy (NCBI): domain Eukaryota; kingdom Metazoa; phylum Chordata; class Mammalia; order Carnivora; family Mustelidae; genus Taxidea; species Taxidea taxus. The sequence continues at coordinate 81,177 of ML110609.1, forward strand.
AATTGTGCAAACTCACTCAACTCAAAAAGAATATAAATAGCCTCATCTCAGAGGTTCAGGCCAAGTATGACCATCCAATGAGCTTCAGCACCAAACCTAGCATAGAATTTTTTTTTGCTTTTTCAGAGCTTTCAAATTTCAGAATTAAATACAGAATTTCAGAATAATAAAAATTCCATGTCAATTACCAAGAAATCCATCCTCTCTGAACTTTAAAGGCAAAGTACCAAAGAATATAGAAAAGTCTGTTTCCCCCTGTCATACACATGTTCAATAAAGTAATCCCATCAAAAACAAGAAATCTGGAAAGGTCAGGTCTCTGACAATGAAACATTCAAAAATACAATAACCAGATTAGGGCAACATTTTTAAAGTAGCCAAACATTGGGGCTTTAAAAAAAAAAAGTATGCAAAAATGTGAAAAACTATTCCAAACTCTCAGTGCAGGTGAGTATGATTAATAAAGCATGGAAAATCACATAAATCAGCTTTTAACTACTATCAGAAAATGTGCCATGACAAAGAAACAATCCCATCTCAAGCTGCACTTTCAATGCTCACTTGGACTACAATTCCTGAGTTATTTCAGGGGAGGGGAATGGTCATCAAAGTCACCGTTCTGTCACCTGCAGCGGTGGCAACCGTACATGCTGTGTCTCACAGACGTAGAACAGTTTGACATTTCCTCTCCAAATGACTCGGAGCAGGAAGAGCACAGAGCAACCAGGCGGCCACCGTCACATGCCAGTGCCGCTCTCTCCGGGGGGCAGAAATACACCAGAAGCCGCTTTTCACACAACCCCATCCCTCACAGACTTGAAACAAAGACACAAACAGAGGTAAATTGTGCAAGGGTATGAAGCCCAAACATCCTAAAGGGTATGCTGTGTGCACGCCAGGTGGGGAAAGCAGAGTCTCTCTACACTCCTATAAACTACACACGCTCTTGTGACAACCTGAGCAGCCGTGGGAACCTCGGAGTTACCAAGTGGCATCCGAGCGAGAAGCGGTGAGCTGGGGCCAATCTTCACACTCACTTTGTGAGAAGTGTGAGACCTGCCACAAGCTTTACTTATTAGTAGACATTCAAGTCTTTTTTTCATTTCAACTCATCCGACACCCCTCAAAAACCCGCAACATACCAAAGCACAAGCTGGACAAGAACGAACACAAGCACAGAAATGAACACGTGGCCACCGGGAAGTCAAAGCAGTAAGAGTGTGACTCGGGAAGCAGGATCGAGAAATGTCCTGCCATGGGCATGTCTCGGTGCCGTGTTTTCAGAGGAGAGACAGATATGCTGCGGCTGCACACCCAAGCCACACTTTAAGACATAACTGACGGGAAGAATCACTCCGAATGACTGGCAGCAACAACCACTGAAAAATGCGACCAGAACCTGTGTGAGTCTTTATTTACACAGTTATATAATGTCATTTTTAATAAGCATTCAGCAAAAAAACAGACACATATCCAAAACTAGTAAGAAATTTGGTTGCTTCTTATGAACCCAAGAGCTAAACATTTTAAAACACAAAAGCTATTTAGTCAATTCACTGATACAATCGAACTTGAGCAACGTGACAACCACTGATCAAACAGGTAAATCAATGCGGCATCACTGACATTCTGGACTCCTTTGTATCTAAGACAGAAACCCAAGATATGACCAGGGAGTCAAATAAATCCATACGTAACACAAACATTCTGAAATACAGGAATGCTTTGAAATACCATCACTGATCAACGTCTTTGTCACTGGGACATGGCATACTTTTGAAAAAGAAAATAAAAGCTCAAATATATTGTTTTCTAAAGGAAATAAAGTAAAAAAAAAAAAAAAAAAAAAAAAAGGTGATCACTGCATGTAAGACTGATGAATCACTGACCTCTGTCTCTGAAGCCAATTAATACATTATATGTTAATTGAACTTAATTTTTTTTTGAAAAGGTGACCATTCATTGCACTATTACCCTACAGCGGTCGTCTACAACACACAGAGAGAGACACTAGTGTGTATGTACCAACAGAGCTTTAGGCAGCCTCTTAGGATCGTGACAAAGAATATATTACCTTTTCTTAACTCTAGATTGATTATCGAAACAGTAATCTTCTATTTTTTACATATAATTTCTCAGCATCCTCTAGGAAAATGTTTTCTCTAAAATAATGCCCACCTTCCAATTACATTGAACGCAGTTCTTCCACTACCTTCCTTTGGCCAAGCAGCTTCTCTACATCCTCATGTCTGTAGATGACGTCTCGGATGTCCTGAGCACAGACTACTTGATCACCAGCTAACACTTTTTTTCTTTTTAAATCCTTAATCCATTGTAGTTGCATGATCGATACAGAATTAAAATGATGCACATACTCTTAAAGAAGATCTTCCACGTATTAAGTTAAACTATAATCTATTACAGACATAAACAAAGAATTTTTTCTATTAAATTATTTTGATTCAATTGTTTCTCACTTAAAAAGTAATAATCCTACCGATTGCATAGGTCTTACTGAAATGGTTGAGAACTGAATGTATCCATCTCGTACCAGTAATCTTACTAAAGATATTTCTACAAGTGTTTCTGAAGTTTTACTAAATGAGTAAAACAACTGACTAACCAACAAAATTTTCCATAACATCCTAGTGTTTTCAGGGGTGCCTGGGTGGCTCAGTCGGCTAAAAGTCTGCCTTTGGCTTAGCTCGTGATCCCAGCCAGGGTCCTGGGACTGAGCCCTGCATCGAGCTCTCTGTTCAGTGTGAAGTCTGCTTCTCCCTCTCTCTGCCCTTACCCTTGCTCATGCGCACACACATGTCCTCTCATTCTCTCAAATAAATAAAACCTTTAAGAAAAAATGTCCTAGGGACGCCTGGGTGGCTCAGTTGGTTAAGAGGCTGCCTTCGGCTCAGGACATGATCCCAGCGTCCTGGGATCGAGTCCCACATCGGGCTCCTTGCTCAGCGGGGAGCTTGCTTCTCCCTCTGCCTCTGCCTGCCATTCTGTCTGCCTGTGCTCGCTCCTGCTCTCTTTCTGGCAAATAAATAAATAAAATCTTTAAAAAAAAAAAAAGTCCTAGGTTTCAATATGGCATCATAAAAGGCTTGACACAATGTGCAGTAGGGTAATAAACTACCAATTTATAGTTATTATAGTTAAATTCAAAACACAGACCAACTAATGTTCATTTACATTTAGTAGTGCATTGCCTTGCCCTTTCAAAACCCAAATTTTCTCACTTTTCCTTTTCTTAAGAAAATCAAGAGCAAACAATAAGCTGTTTTAGACACCAAAGACATTAATTAGAACTCTTTCCAAAAGGTTTAGTTTGGGTTTTGGAGTTTGGTTTTTTAAAATCTTACTAGCATATACCCAAATGTGTAAGCACACATACAGACACGCACACACGTGAGAAAAGCAAAAGTTCTCACAGAGTGGACCCAAGTAACTCACTTACCTGGTCTCAGGGTTGTAGCCTAATATGTAGAAAAATGAATCCACTCGAGCTTTAAACTCTCTAGCAGCAAATATGTCAGAAAAATGGGAGATGTTACACTTCCCTCTGAAAATAAACAAGCATAAAAAATACATTAGTATCATCAACTACACTGCAAACCAATACGCTACTGGAGGGACAGAGGAAGGGGAAGATAAAACTAAATCCACATTCTTCTAAAAACATGCAGAATATGGCTCCAGACTCCATAATTACCAATGCAGAAAATCGAGAGTTCCCAAAAGAACTAAGAAAATGTCCAAATGTTGTATTTTTTTTTTTGGTTTCAAGACTTCTTCAACCTACAATTTCACAACTCAACTGCATTTACCTCAGCATTTTAGTCATGGAATAGAATTAATTAAACCACAGAGGTAAATTGAGGGCAGGGCTGTGACGAAAGGATATTAAACTAGAAACGACAGGAAAAATCTAAACCGCAGTTAAATTACTTTACCAAAAAAATCCGCCTAAAGTCTTTCTAAATCATCAAAACAAAATGGGCTTTTCTTCCTCTTACTTTACTATAGACCGAACATAAATCTGTCAAATATTTTTCTTCTCTCTTTTAATGTGCAAAAAATAAAACAACTTGGAACTTAAAACTGGAGAGACTTTAACTTTTTAAATACATAGATGGGGCTCTAACAGATAAACATCCACTTCCCAAATTTTCAGGTCATGTTAAATAACCGTAAATTGGAAAATGCCTTCTCACAGAAATATTGCAATAAAAAGAGCAGTAATATTTCCAGATCCATCTACCAACAATTTAAACCGCAATGTAGGGGCAGCTGGGTGGCTCAGTGGGTTAAAGCCTCTGCCTTCAGCTCAGATCATAATCCCAGGGTGCTGGGATTGAGCCCCACATCGGGCTCTCTGCTCAGCAGGGAGCCTAATTCCCCCCCCACCTGCTTGTGATCTGTCAAATAAATAAATCAAATCTTTCTTAAAAAAAAAATAAACTGCAATACAGCTGAAAACTCTATAATACAATCAAAGTCCTTGAAACACACACACACACATACACGTGTGCACACACGCATTGGGAAAATTTCCAGGGTTCCCAAAGAGGCAGGGAGGTTTTAAGTAATTCCGTTGGTGGTCACAGAAAGTAACTTTAACATCAAGTGGAAGTCAAGGGCTGTGAGCAGAGCAGATGGAACTGGAGAATCAACAGCACATTGGCTGCATACGTGGGAAGCTTCCCGGGGAATGAATTCCTACCACTTCATTTCCACAAGCATTCGGTTCCCATGAGGACTCTATGAGTTGGCAAATTAACAACATACACGCCAGCTAATGACCAAGGTGTGAGAGAAAGAGACTAGCTGAGGGAGAGCAACCTGGGGACGATATTCATTTGCTTCCTATGAAGAAATAAAAAGAGCAACGCCCTCCTTTTCCACAGAGCTAAGCCTTAGTAATGGACAGAAACTAAGATGGGGCTCAACCTCTATTTTAAAATTAAACAAAAATGCTTTTGATTTATAGTTCCTTTGGGGACCAATGATAACATAATGCAGCACTGTTGAGCACTTGAAATGTGTCTGGCCCAACTGCAGAGAACTGGATTTTAAATTTTATTTAATTTTAATTAATGTAAATTTAAATAGCCACATATGCTATTGGCTACCATACTGAAAAGCACAGATTTATGTAACATTTCCATCACCACAGAAAGTTCCATTGGAAGCACTGATTTGTAAGGAACAAGATACAGCTAAAGGGAAACATGAACTAGGAATCAATTTTTGCAGGCCAAGGACCTATATCTAGTACGCAGCTGGAACTAAACACAGCTTCTGGAAAAAAAAAAAAGCAGGTAAGATTACAGATGAACAAACAATGCACTCACTCTGAAACTAACTACCCATCAGTCTGACGTCATTTAGTCCCTAAAACCTAGAAAAAATAGGCAAGTTCCTTCATCAGCTAAACAGGGATGAGAACACCTGTTATACCCATCTCATATTAAGGAGACAAGAAGTCTATGAAACTTTATACACCAAACTGCTACACAAAGTAAGTTATTTCCATCATTGTCTGTAACTAGAGGAAAGTGATTCCTCTGTGACTAGTCTTCATCCTTACTTACAGGCAAGTACATCCTTTCAATGTTTCCAGGCACTGGAACACAGATACATTCTGTCTGGGAAAGGGTTTCTCAGTCTCAGCACTACTGGCATTCTGGACTTAGTAATTCGTTGTTGTCAGGGCTGTCCTGTACTTAGCAGTATCCCTGGGTAGAGTACTCCACTGCAGCCCCACTCATCATCGTGACGATCAAAAATACCTAAAAACATCACTGAATGTTCCACGGGGACAGCAACACAACTGGTTTAGGGAAAGCCAGACGCGGCAGGAACAGAAGCACAGCATCTGGTAAACGACCATGAAACAGTAATAAAGGCGCTGATTTTTATGTGTTAATTTTATATCCTGCTGACTGAATTCTTTATTAATTGATACACTTTAATCATTGGTTTTCTGAGGTTTTCCATGTATATTATCTGTTGTCTGCAAATAAACATAGTTTTACAACTTTTTTACTCTTTATTTTTTTAAAAGATTTATTTACTTGAGCAAGAGAGACAGAGACAGAGAGAGACAGAGAGTCCAAGTGGGAGGAGGGATAGAAAGAGAGGGAGAAGCCCACTCTTCCCTGAATGGGACCCTCACATGGGGCTCAATCCCAGAACCTGGAGATCATGACCCGCTGAGCCACCCAGGCACCCCCTCAATGTCATTTTTAATGAGATATTAAAACTTTAAAGGATTTGATTAATTAGATTTAATGTTTTTCTCTTCATTAATTTCTATTTTTATTTTCCTTCTTTGTGCTTTTTTTGCTGTACAGCTTTTATTCATACTAGCCTAGAAATAATCCAAATGTCCATCAATAAGGAAATGGGTAGGGACGCCTGGGTGGCTCAGTTGGTTAAGTGGCTGCCTTCGGCTCAGGTCATGATCCCAGCGTCCTGGGGTCAAGTCCCACATCGGGCTCCTTGCTCAGCAGGGAGCCTGCTTCTCCTTCTGCCTCTGCCTGCCACTCTGTCTGCCTGTGCTCGCTCTGACAAAAAAAAAAAAGGAAATGGGTAAAGTATCATTATATATTTGTAAAATGAAATACTTCACAAAAATACAAAGGAAGGGGTGCCTGGGTGGCTCAGTGGGTTAAAGCCTCTGCCTTCGGCTCAGGTCATGATCCCAGGGTCCTGGGATCGAGCCCCGCATCGGGCTCTCTGCTCAGCGGGGAGCCTGCTTCCCTTCCTCTCTCTCTGCTTGCTTCTCTGCCTACTTGTGATCTCTGTCTGTCAAATAAATAAAATCTTAAAAAAAAGGAAAAAAGTACTGATAAACAGCACATTTGAGACAAAAAGTCTCAAATATTAAAATGCTGAGTAAAAGGAGCCAGGCACACAAATGGCACATACTGTATGATCCCATTTCTATTGAATGAATTTCTGTAACAGCGAAAACTAAGTGATGTGAGAGAAATCAGAATAATGGTTGCTTCTGGCTGGGAAGTTTTAAGAGGAGAGTAGTTTAAGAGAACTTTCTGGGATGCTCGTGTTCAGGGTCAAATTTATCAAAATTCACGAAAATATAAACTTAAGGTGTGTTTTACTGTGTAAGTATTTTTAAAGTATCAGGGGGAAAAAACAGCAAGTGTCACTAGCATGTAAGTATGGCTATTTAAAGTTGCTGTTCCCGGGGCACCTGGGCAGCTCAGTCGGTTCAGAATCCAACTCTTGTTTCAGCGTGGGTCCTCAGATGGAAACCCGAATCAGACTCCACGCTCAGTGTGGAGTCTGCTTATCTCTCCCCCAACCACCGCTTGCACTCTCTCTCAAATAAATAAATAGATAAAATATCTTTAAAAAATAAAGTTGCTGTTCTTGGCAGTTAATGAGCCATCCTGTACACAGCCCTGATTACTAAGCAGAGCTGATGAGAGAGTAGGCAAGTCCACTATGGTGGGCATCCATTTTGAAATATTTTTCATGTCACCTGTTGCTGAAGAGTAGAGCTTATAAAGACTAGAGATTACTTTTCTTTTAAAGATTTTATTTATTTATTTGACAGACAGAGGATCACGAGTAGGCAGAGAGGCAGGCAGAGAGGGAGAGAGGAGGAAGCAGGTTCACTGCTGAGCAGAGAACCCGATGTGGAGCTCGATCCCAGGACCCTGAGATCATGACCTGAGCTGAAGGCAGAGGCTTTAACCCATTGAGCCACCCAGGCGCCCCTAGAGATTACATTTTAAAAGTACGTGCTTGAGTATCATTTTAAGCATACAATTTTTTTCTCTCCAAAGCACTCTTTTCATCTACTCTCTCAAAAGCAGTACATTATTTGACAGTGTTTGTGGAATGAAGGAGGCGAGACTGTTAAGAGAAAACTGCCACCACTCTCACCTTGCTGAAATATCTCGTTTCAGAGCCTCCAAGGTCCTATGCGCCCTATTTCTAATGCGATGCTTCACTGTTCACAGAAATAGGACTAAAGACTGGGAAGCGCCCTATTTAAGGGGACTTGCATTCATCAGAAACAAAGGCTTCCTGCTAGATTCATTTTGGTGTAACTTGGTATTTCTTGGTGCAGTGCCCCACACCCCCACCCCGGGCACAGCACCATTTAACAAGCACCTGATCGGTAGGGGGCGGTGATCAAAGTGGATGAAGGAGCAGGAAAAGAACCATCTTACACAGGAGAGAATAGAAATGGAAATATGGCCCAGAAATTCATTCCGTCAAAACTACCCGTGACTGGGAAAGTCTCTGTAGATTCCCAGGCACACACAACCTCGGAGAAACTTGCCAAGAGGAGCGCAGGCAAGGCGCGGAATGCTCAGAGCAGCAGGCCTGCCTAGAGCATCGGTCAGCACCCTTGCCTGAGCGCGAAGGGAAGGAACAGTCTTGAGACAGAGTCGGCATCTTGTCAACGGTGAGCCATCTGACTAATGACAGGTATAGAACTTTTTTTTAAAGACTTTTATTTATTTACTTGACAAGAGAGACACAGCGAGAGAGGAAACACAAGCAGGAGGAGTGGTAGAGGGAGAAGCAGGCCCCTCTCTGCGTGGGACTTGATCCCAGGACCCTGGGATCATGACCTGAGCCGAAGGCAGACGGATAACGACTGAGCCACCCAGGCACCCCCAGAACTTTTTTTAAAGTTTCTTTTCTGTTTTTCATTCTTCTGCTCCTCTTGCCTTCCTAGGAGTTATCTGAACACTTTCTATGATTCATCTTGACTCACTTACAGTGTTTTGAGAAAATCACTCCACACAGTTCCCTAAATAGCCGCTGACTATGTGTGGCTGACGTCACTCCACTTCAGTGCCTCGGCTTCCCCACCGTCAAACGGAGCTGCGTTAAGCATCTCTGCATAAGCCGAGCTGGACATCAGTGCATCCTTTTGATTTCCTTGTTGTTCTTTTTATCATTTAAGCTGTGAACCCAATCGTTTAATTTCCTTCTCTCATTTAAATTGATGTGTTTAGTGTAACTAGCTTTCCTCTGATCAGTGTTTTGACTGTTTTTAAAAATCTCTTTAATTTCAAAAAAAAATTCCTTTAATTTCAGCTTTTATTTCCCCTTTTACTCAGGAGTTTAACAGGAAGCTTTACTTTTTTAAGTTTTTAATGTTAATGCCAGTATAGTTAACAATGAATGCAGTGCTGTATCTGTTTCAGGGGCGCACTACAATGAGCCAACAATTCTAAAGGTTGCTCATCATGGTAAGTGTCCTCTAAATCCCCATCACCTCTCCTGCGCCCCCTCTCCGGTGACCATCAGTGTGCTCTCTATAGTTAAGAAACAGGAAGTCTGAAATTTCCAGGTGAAAGGGCTTTTCTGTTGTTTTTGTTTGTAAACTACAGTTTATTGCCTTTTAATCAGATAAATGTTTTCTTTGTGTTTTAACATATGATGAGTTTGAGGATGTGCCAAGGCACATAAAAGAATGTGTATTCCTTGTCAGTAGAGGACAGAGTTCAACATATGTCTATAAGATTAAATACACAGAAATAAATGTGTAACAAGAATTGGAACATCTCTACGAAGAAAATTCTTCAATACTCCTGAGCGACACAAAACTAAACATGAACAAATGGAAAAACATCCCCTTGTTCACAGAGAGGAAAACACAACACGGCGTTTCTCCATAGTTTAAGACATAAATTCAAAGCTATCAACTAACTATTTAATGGAATGAAACACTTCACTATGAAGAGTCACAGGAAAAACAACCGAGAAAGGGGAAACTATCAGTATTATGGTAAACAACACCACAATGCCTCTCCAGTTAAAAGAGCACGGCGGGGGCACGTAAAGAGACAACAGATGACGGAGGATCAACCCGGGATACACGTGGAAAGTAATCTACGGCAAAGGTGGCATCTTGAGCCATTGAGGTAAAGATGGGCTTCTGGTCTACACGTTGCTGAAGTGAACATAAGATAGGCTTTATTGACAAATACATTTTTGTTGGAAAATTTTTATTGAAAAATAAAACCTATCTTATGCTGGGATGACAGGGTAGAACTCCTCTGTAAATCAGGTGCAGGGAGAGGCTTTCTAAGTAGGACTCAAAGGCCTGAGGGAATCAACGAAAAAACTGCCAAATGTGACTAGGTAAAAGTAAGTTTGCAGAGTTTTTTTTAAACCACAAAAGAAAACTGACAAGTGGGAGTAAACATTTGGGATATACAAGAGAAAGTGTAAAGAACTTTTCCAGACAGAAAGACAAAAAAATCCCAAAGGAAATGACATGAACAGATAACTCATTAAAAAAAAGACAAAAAATACCCTTCAAACATAATGAAAAAACACTCAAACTCAATCACTGTTAGCAAGATAAAGTGGAATACTGAGGTACTATTTCTCACCTATCAGACTGGCATAATTTTATAAAAATAAAACCACACGTTCCATTGGGGAAACCGAGGGAATGCCAACCGGAATACGCTTTCCAGAGGAAAGCCACATACACAGAGGCTTTCAACCCGGCAATCTCTCTCTGGTGAATCCACCCTGAAGATTCACATCCAACAATAAGGGACTACGTATGATTAGGATATTCACTGCAGCATCACTTATAACTGGAACATCCTGGAAACAACCTACATGGCTGTTCACAAGAGAGCAGCTAAATGAACTATGGTCCAGCCGCACAGTGGAGTTCCACGCAGCTGTAAGAGAATGAGGAAGAGCTCTATGAGCTGATATGGAGCATTTTCCAAAACATACCACTAAGTTAAAAAAAAAAAAGAAAAAAGAAAGAAAGAAAGAAAAAGAAGCACAAAAGCATACCTTCATACGAGAAAGACGAGGTTATAAGAACAAACATGTACTTGCTCATTTGAAATGAAAACACGCAGGAGGGACAAACTAAGCAGCAAAGCGATCAATCACAACCACCTATAGCAGGGGGGTAGGAAAGGGGTGGGGGACGGGACCACAGCAAGAGAGCTGACAACTCCATGTCCATCCACAGCCCTGATCCTCAGAAGCACAGCCATGGTCCACACTCCTTCTACGTACCCGAAACTTAACAACAGCCCACATCAACCAGGAGGAGCTACAGGTGGAACGTGAAGTCCAACAGGTGAGCCTAACTCCATTACAAATGGATAACACAGTCACACAAAAGGAAGTGTGGAAAAACAGAACTGACCTAAGCTACATTGGAAAATGCTATCTTGCTGATGTATTTCAAGACCAAAGACAAAAATTTAGTCAGTACATCTGTTTCTCACAGGAACAAGGGTTACAAATTCTGAAACCATGTGTATTCTTGAAGAAAATAAAAATATTGTATCTTAACAACTGGAACAGGATTTTTCACTGTTGAAGAAAAAAACTTGCAAAAAGAGGCACAATAAAATGAATCTTGTGCTGTTGGACTACAAGCTTGCCTTCTCTCTCTGCTCTTAGCCACGCAAGAATACAAGAGGTTGGCAGTCTGCAAACTACAAGGGGGATCTCGCCAGAACTCAAACACGCTGTACTCCAATCTCAAAACTTCCAGCTTCCAGAAGTGTGAGAAATAAATTTCTGTTGCTTCCAAAGCACCCACTCTATGGTATTTTGTTACAGCAACTGGAATGGAGTAAGACATTAGTGAAATTCAAAAGTTCAATTGTATCGTACTAATTAATTTCCTGGTTCTGATAGCCATTCTACACTTACATCAGATGTTAACACTGAAGAAGACTAGGGGAAACACAGTTCTTACAACTTTTCTGTGTGTCTACAAGTAGCTCCAGATAAAATAATTTTTACAGGACTGGGAAGTCCTCAAGATCAGAGAGAGTACATTGTTCAGGTGGGTGCTCCCAGCATCTCAGAGCCCTTCCCCAACTAGCAGCTCAATGACCTGTTAAATGATGAATGATCCAATAAATAAAATGACTGTCAAGTCACAGTGTCTAAAAAAGTACTAAGCACGTACAGGCAAAACAACAAAAATGCTGAAGGTCGAAGTTATTTCACATATAAAAACAACAGTTGATCAAAGCCAGGAAATGATCTTGGAACTGCAAAACTAAAAGCTCCGAGGCATCATGAAGCTTCTCGGGGAAGTCTCAGGAGCTGAAGGACCTGTGTCAATGCTAAGAATGGCTGAGGAACTGTACAAAGATGTAATTAGTCTGTACCAATCCCTAAACGTATGATCTTAAATGCCCGTAACAAAGCAAAGAGATCAATTTCAGAATGAACACGGGGAGATTAGAAGCTCCGCAGAGCCAGTATAGGGCTTCTTGGCCCAGAGGGCTGCCAGAAAATTCACTCTAAAACATATCCCTATAAAACAAATTCTTAGCTAAGATGATGGCTTGTCACCTGACCTGAAGATTTTTTTTTCCCCCTAAGTGATTCCTTGAAGAAGCAGATAATCAGAAAGCGGGGAAACAGCCCTGAAGTTGTTGAGACATTTCCGATACTTGGGAATTCTATGTTACAGATGCACAGTAAAGCCGAAAATGCTTCCAGGTCACATGATCATGGTCCAATCACAAAGCAATCTCTTTAGATTCCCTTCTATGATCATCCATAAAACATGATCCTTAGGGTGAAAAATGTAACACAACAAACAAATTGCAAGCAGTAATTTTTATTTAGTGTAATAAAACTTACCTGCTCATTCTCAGAGCAGGTTTACCTGCTCATTCTTAGAGCACCTGGAGAGATCTCCTCAAGCTAAACTCTTCCTCTCATACCTGAAGTAATCAAAGTATCCAATCAACTCAGCCAAGAGGCAACAGAAAAATAAAATAAATCTGAGTAATGTACCATCGATAACTCGGTACAGAACTACATTTAATTTCACTTTTTCTTTTCTTCCTTTTATGCTCTATGTCCCACTTCAGATTCAATGACTGTAAGGACTACGCATGCTCTACTGGGTATGAGGCATTCTGAGAGTCTTTTTCACACCCCTTATCTTAGGGGATACAGAGCCAGAAGATGCATGGTTCAGGGTTCTGTCACTTAAAAATACGGCTCTGAGTAAGTCTGTCAGAAGGACGGCTCAAAAGTTAAGAAACTTGACTTGATCACAAAATTATGTGGCAGAGCCTAGATTTAAACTAAATCCTCTCATTTGAGGGCACCTGGGTGGCTCAGTTGGTTAAGTGTTTGAGTCTTGGTTTCAGCTCAGGTCATGACCTCAGGGTGGTGAGATGGAGCCCCCTCACATCGGGCTCCGCACTGGGCGGGGAGTCTGCTAGAGATCCTCCCCTTCCTCTTTCTCTGCACCTCCTCCCACTTATGTGCTCGTTCTCTCTCTCTTTCTCAAATGAAGAAAGAAATCTTAAACAACAACAAAAAACCTGAAGTCTTCTCATTTCAATCTGAGTTTTTTTCTATGTCATCAGCATGGGCCAAAAACACATACCAGGGAGTAAAGAAAACTCAAAAATACTTCTTTAAAGATACGAACTTTACTGTAAGGCTATTGATAAACATAATGAAGAAAAGAAAACAAACAGCAACAGAACCTAAGCCTGAAAGGCAAGGACGAGGGACAGCCAGGGCAAGGATTTTAAAAAGGCAGCCAAGCAGAAATGCTGATCTCAACACAGGTTTCTGTGACTGATGCACCCACAGTCTGCTCTGAAAGTGACTTTTAGTTTGGATAGGGAAATACTAAAATCTCAAGACAGAACAGGCTGCCGAGGCATTCTGTCTTCTGTCTGATTCATAAGGGCCAGAGGACAAAGTGCTGCCCTCCCTTGTAACACAACTCTAGCACCAGCTTGAAAGAGAATCTCTTACAGCGGTTTCCTCCTAAGGGAGTGCAATGGCAGAAGCCCCCTCAGGTGTACTGAGTCCCATGAACCCACACAACTGAGCACTTTGATCTTTGACAAGAAGGGTGCTAAGCACTAACACTATCAGTCTTTCTTTTTCTTATTTCTCCTCCACATTTTCCACCATGGTCATTTGGTCCTCTTTCATGTGCCTACGGACTAGTTTATTTGTCTCTTTCAAAACTGATTTTATTTTTGGCAGAACTGCTTTATAGCAATAGAGAAAGAAAAAATTATTTGTGGTAAATGAAGGAAAAATTGGAAGAAAAGTTAAAGACTGTGGCTCAGTCAGTTGGGTGTCCAACTCTTGATTTCAGCTCAGGTAGTGGACTTGGGGTCATGGGGTCAAGCCCACATCAAGCTCTCCCTCCCCTTCTCTCCCCTTTCCCCCCCACCCCACCACTGGCCCTCTCTCACAAATAAATGAATAAATAAAATCTTCTTAAAAAGTAAAGGTTAATTCACTACCACTACCTGCCATATTTTAAAATTAAAGTAATCCAGGGGCATCTGGGTGGCTCAGTTGGTTAAGCATCTGAATTCATCTCAGGTCATGATCTCAGGGGCCGCTGTCACTGCAGGCTCCATGTTCAGTAGGGAGTCTGCTTGCCCCTCTGCCCCTCCCTCCAGCTCCTACACTCTCTCTCAAATAAAATCTTAAAAACTAAACAAATTAATCAAACTAAATTAAATCAAATCAAAGTAATCTAGTTTTAGTAAAGAGAAAAGAAACAAATAGAGATGGGGGCACCATTCAATGCTGCTTTTATGGGAGATGATCTTACAGCAAGCACTCTAAAACTGAGAATCAGGCAAGAGTACTAAGTAATGATAAGAACCATACATATGAGCTCAGATGCAGACAAATGTTAATACGTGTGCAAGTATTTACTGAGCACCTACTGGGCCAGTTCAATAATTATAGTGACCACTATCATCTGTTATCTTTGGGAAAAAAAAAAATCCATGTCAGGGCACCCAAAGAGCTAACAAATCAAATTTAAGATGACAGCTATAATGAAACCACCTCATGGCCACTTCAAAGAAAATACCACAGGAAGGGACACCTGGGTGGCTCAGTCATTAAGCAACTGCTTTAGGCTCAGGTTATGATCCCAGCATCCTGAGATCAAGCCCCGAATCAGGCTTCCTGCTCAGCGGGGAGCCTGCTTCTCTCTCTCCAGCTCCCCCGTGCTTATGTTCCCTCTTGCTATCTCTCTCTGTCAAAAATAAATAAAATCTTGGGGCGCCTGGGTGGCTCAGTGGGTTAAAGCCTCTGCCTTCGGCTCAGGTCATGATCCCAGGGTCCTGGGATCAAGCCCCGCATCAGGCTCTCTGCTCAGCGGGGAGCCTGCTTCCTCCTCTCTCTCCCTGCCTGCCTCTCTGCCTACTTGTGATCTCTGTCTGTCAGATAAATAAATAAAATCTTTTAAATAAATAAATATATAAAAATCTTAAATAATTTTTTTTAAAGAACCTTTAAAAAAAAAGAAAGAAAAAGGAAATAAAAAAAGGAAGAAAAGAACTCATCAGTAAGCGTTCTAGTCACATCCACAGTGAAGAAGACAAAGAATTACCATCAGCACTCCAGCCCTTCCATCGCCAGGGAAAGGGCAGTGACCACACAGTTACACATCTCCAGAAAGTGTCTGATTATTAACTAGTTAAATCACTCGGTCTAATTGGAATTACGTGGGACAACTGATTCCTTTAAGAAGGGTAAAACAGGGGATCCCAGGTGGCTAAGCCAGTTAAGTGTCTCACTTCAGCTCAGGTCATGATCTCAGGACAGAGGTCCACAAAGGGCTGCTTTCTGCTCAGTGGGGAGTCTACTTGTCCCTCTCCCTTTGCCCCTTCCCCTGCTCATGCTTTCCTTATCTCTGTCTCTCTCTCTCTCGAGTAGGTAAATAAAATCTTTAAAAAAAAATTTTTTTAATAAGAAGGGTAAAATAGTATAAAATGACTCCACGAATCTAAAGAGCCACTAATAGTTAAATATATTCATTTTATGCAAATATATCAAAACACGTTAAATAACCAGAGTTATGTCTCACATATTTATTTGTTTTAACTTTAACTCTATACTGCTTAAAGTCATGAACCTCAACCAATGAAACAAGATAGAAACAGGAGGGGAAAAGCATATAGCAAGTTAGGAAAGAATGCTAGGATCAAGCCGCTTGTCTTCACAAACAATTTAATGGCTCCATCCATCCATCCACCCATCCATCCTTCCATCCATCCTTCCATTAACTTGCTTTGTTCAGCATCTGAGTTTAAGACGGTAAAGTCAGTGCCACAAAGACGTAGAAAGCTTGTGGGAATTTTGGAAGACATTTATAAAACACCACAGGAATTCTCTGTATTTATCTAAAGTTCTGTAAGAGGCCAAATCTAACCACACACACCCCTTCCCATACAGCAGGGATTGGCCCACTGGCCATTTTTATACAGCCCAGAACCAACAATAGTTTTTACATTTTTAAATGGCTAAAGAGGGGCACCTGGGTAGGTGGCTCAGTCAGTTAAGCAGCTGCCTTCGGGTCAGGTCAGGATCCCAGCATCCTGGGATGGAGTCCCTCATAGGGCTCCTTGCTCCGCAGGGAGCCTGCTTCTCCCTCTGCCTCTGCCTGCCTATACTCTATCTCTCTGAGAAATAAATAAATGAAGTCTTTTAAAAAAAAATGACTAAAGAAAGAAATTTTTTAAAAAAAGGGAAGTATCTCCTGACATGTGGAAATTAAATGAAATTCAAAATTTAGTGTCCATAAGTAAAGTTTTATGCATATACGACCTCATTTATTTACACGTTTCCTCCGATGTTTGCGCTACAGTGGCTGAGCAGAGTGGCTACACAATGGGGACCATATGAAAGATGACCTGGCCCAAAACATCTACCCAAACCTGCCCTAAAAGTTACTACTAATTTGGGGCGCCTGGATGGCTCAGTGGGTTAAAGCCTCTGCCTTCGGCTCAGATCATGGTCTCAGGGTCCTGGGATCGAGGCCCGCATCAGGCTCTCTGCTTGGCAAGGAGCCTGCTTCCCCCCTTCTCTCTCTGCCTGCCTCTCTGCTTATTTGTGATCTCTATCAAAATAAATAAATATAATCTTAAAAAAAAAAAAGGTTACTACTAATTTGCCTGGAAATAACTGGCTTTAGCTCCGGAGCTTTTTTTTTGGGGGGGGGGGGGTAACTGAATACCATATGAGCAATATAATAGAGAAACTATTTTATCTCATTACAGTTAAGTTAAAGCAAGCAAATCCCTATGACTTTTTTTTTCAACTGTATCTTTTAAGAAAGAAAGTAGTCTTCCACCACTTTATTCTTTCTGGTCGGAAAAGAGTTGTAAGAATATTACTTGCTTTACTTCCCCTACTACTTAAGAAGCCCAAAGTCTTCCACTTACATACAAAATAAACCAAGATATAGATCTCAGTATTCTTTTCCTGAAAGGGACAGAAAATACCATTAAGTTCAAAAGCAGTGGCTCATGGCCACTTTTTCACATAATTGCCTAACCCTAACCTGTAATACTACCTCCTTACTCAGAATAAAATCTTCAATATATTCTCCCTAACTCAAAGCTTTTTGGTAGGAAATTTTTCATACATACAAAACATTAGAAGAATAGATCCATTCCTATAAAACTTGCCTAGACACTCAAGTACATGTTGCCGTACTTGTGTCACCCATTTCTCTATCTTTTCTAGTAGAAGTTAACTGATTCTTTAAAAAATAATCTGCAGACCATCATAACACTCCATCCTAAATACTTTAGGAACCAGTGCCAGGATACTAGTTTTCATTATCAGCATACTAATAAGGAAACAGAGGTACAAAACTACAGAGAAGGTATAAAAATAAACTTTTTTAAAGTTGTTTTCCCCCACACAGATGAATGAAAATACAGGTAACCTCGGAAATCCCAATAATCCACAAAGTTAACCCTGGAGTGTGAGGTTACTGAAACTGTAAGAATAGCTTGGTTAATATCATGATTATCAAAAGCGATTAGGACAGCTTAGACTCACTACCTCCCGTGCTCGATGACTGCTCCTTTGCAGGAAAGACCATGGCTCTGGCACTTACCTAAGGGCAGCAGCATGGTACGTGTCAACGTAATCAGAAATGAAGAGCTCTCGGTTCTTAATAACTGGGTCTGTAATAACAAGTTCTCTTCCAGAGTCTGTCAAAATAATTAATTAAGAAGATATTAATATTGAGCCTCCAAAAACAATTAGGAAAATTTTTGCAAAATCTTTCTTTCAGTTTCACCTGCCACTACACAAAGTATAATAAATAACCGGGTCTGGTTAGGAGGAATAATAAGAGGAACAAAGGATCCTGTTGGGTATGTTTTACGCACTTTACTAAGTCCCCACACTTTGCTGAAATGCATTAAGCAATTAATGAAAAAAGAAGGGGAAAAAGGGAGAAGAAACAACTATCACATTTTAACAAACTTTTAAACTATGGAAATATTTAGTGATCCTGTCCATTTTAATTTCTTATTGCTATATATTCCAGGATGGAGTGAAATCCCACTGTTTCTGTTGAAAAAAATAACCAAGTTGCTACTTTTAATTAGGAGCCATAATTTAACTGTTTTAACGGAAATTTTTATAGTTTCAAAGAAGGAAAAAACTATTGAGTTATAAAAATACATCATTCTTGGGGCGCCTGAGTGCCTCAGTCACTTAAGCATCTGCCTTTGGCTCAGATCATGATCCCAGGGTCTGGGATGGAGCTCCGCATTGGGCTCCCTGCTCAGCAGGAGGCCTGCTTCTCTCTCCCTCTGCCATTCCTCCTTGTGTTCTCTCGCTCTCTCTTTCTCAAATAAATTAATAAATCTTTAGAAAAGAAAAAAAA